>CM033031.1:2095000-2290000 GCA_019207045.1 Branchiostoma floridae x Branchiostoma belcheri
GAATTTATAGTAATTTCTACCAAGTTTTACAGCCAATCGTACAGGTGCAGTTAGCGTTGTAGGATTTTAAAACGCCAGTGTAAGTCTAGTACTCCACCAAACAGATTTCTTTGTAGTACAATGGACCATTGGCATGAGTCATACTACATCAGGTCCAGGTTCAGGTCCGGACCTGGACCTAATCCTTTGGACCTGAACCGGACCTGGACCTGAATTTTCTGTACCGGTACCCAGCCCTAGTAATTACCAAAATCCCATTTGCTGCTGCCGACCGTCTGGCGGAGTAATACAACATGCTCGGGAGGTGATTTATCCTCGCGTAGAAAACAATTTGACACAAATGAGTGCGCCGGCGACCCGCGCGAACCGGAGATTCTCTTCCTCTCATTCTGCGCCATTATTTATCAATTCTCATGCGTCTCCGTGTAATCTTAAGGCTTTACGTTGTAATCAAACTACTGAATGGATGAACTCTATTGTTCAACAGTTATATAGTGTATGGAAACAATGAAAAAACAGCACTCTGTATAATTGTACTCGTATATTCTAAAAATGAAACGCTGCTCAACCACATGCATACATACAAATGCTACCAAAAACACCTTCATCATCTTCTTCTTTCATTTTGAGGCTACCAACTTAATTCAACTTGCTGAAGACCTTTATAGCCTATACACTCATTTGTCACTTGAGTGAAGTGAGGAAAGTCGTGTTAAGTGCCTTCCCCAAGGGCACAAGATCGATGACACGACAGGGTTCGAACTCAGGACCTTCTTGGCCTGAGTCAAACGTGCTGCCGATTGCGCCACGCGGTCCCACGCAAAAGCTTGGCGAAGGCAATAAAGTAGCGCCAAACACTGAACAGTTGGCTGCAGTTTCCAACCGTAACAGTCAGGTGGAATCGATCGTTTGTCAGCCATGTTTGTTATGCTGACGTCATCACGGAAAGGTTACTCGGGGTTACACGTGACAGATGGTGCTTTTGCGGTGAGAAGAACATATTTAAATTTATATTGATGTTCATGTTCATTTTCATGTTCATGTTCATGTCCATGTTCATAATTATATTTGTTGTAAGCAAGGTCATCTGCGGATGGGAGTCGGTCTGCGAAGTTGCCTAATAGTCTTAAAAAGTCGTCTGCTCCAGCCGACAATGGATTTTGGAAAATCAAAGACTAGAAAGTCATCTTTTGCTTGGATGGGAGCGAACTGTAGCTAGAATAGGATAGGATGGATTCCAGGCTACTCCAAACCCAGCGCCGACCTCGGGGTTAGGGAGTGGTCGGGAGCTGATATAGTAAGAAGGACTTAGCATGAAAGTTCATCTGTGTTGGTAGATTACATTATAGAATAGCTAGACTTTCTTTCCAACACTCAATTAATAAAGGGACTTACCCTAAATTTCCGGTCGAACTCCGTCGACCTTTTTCACAGAATGACCCTCTCTATCTCCAACAGTGACGTCAGGAACATTTTAGGGTAAGGAACATATTTTGGGTAAGGAACAAATTTAGGGTAAGGATCAAATTTAGAGTATGTCCCTTTATCAACTGAGTGTTGGAAAGAAAGTCTAGCTATTCTATAATAGTAAGAAGGACCTGAGTGTGTGGCGAGAGACGAAATAATACAGGCTTCCCTACTTCGGCACAAACGAAACGTCCCGCTCTCACTTTCCAGAGTCCTTGAGCCGATCAAGCCAGTATAAACCGCTGCTCCAGGGAAAAACGACAAGTGAATATATCTTGCTGTGTCAAAAACCAAGCAGAGGTTAGGCTCCTGTTGTTTTTGAACGTTTTTTAGTCGTTTTTATCGGGCTTTCTATTTTTTTTTATATCTTGCTGTGTCAAAACCTAACTAGGCCGAACACACACAAAAAAAATGACAAAATAGAAAGCCCGATAAAAACGACAAAAAAAACGTAAAAAAAACAGCCGGAGCCTAACCTCTGCTTGGAGAGTGGTAAGAAGGACTTAGCATGAAAGTTCACCTTTCACTTTCCAGAGTCCTTGAACCGATCATGCCAGTATAAGCCGCTGCTCCGGGGTAAAAACGACAAGTGAATACTGAGGCACCGAGTCAGATCCTACAGAGGATTGCAGAAAACCATCGCGCTGTCGAGCTTACAAGTGGAATTGCGAACAAATGTAGTGGTTAAAGGAGAATCCCCTGCAACTGGGTTCTTCCAAGATAATGGACCGATCCTGTCGAACGCCATATCGAACAGATAGAAGCCCCTATTCTATTTCGAACACCTCCGTCAAAAACTGCCCCATTGGATAGAAATGGCTATTTTTGACGGAGGTGTTCGAAATAGAACCATGATCGAACCGCGGGCGGAGTTTTGGGATCGGTCCATACCTTCGCCAAGAAGGTTATCTTTTGTGTTTCTGTACGCAGAAAGCTTAACCCGAGAAGCTTTGGATGTATATTTGGTTGGTACGGGTAGTAGTCGGGAAAACGAAGGTCAAGTTCGATAAGGGCCTCCTATTGGCTGTTTAAGGTACTGCAGTAGAATTTCCGGTTTCGATATCGCGTGTTCTTACCATGCTGTGGTCGTGTGGTTTTCTTTTTATTCAAATCTATTTTTGGGACGAGAGCACCCATGATGCGTTGCGGTGTTTAAAAAAAATTGTTTTCCAGGAAGGTCATTGCCCACGATGTCACGTGACTCAATTTAGAACCCAGAAATAAAACGTCCGAGCGCACCGTGGAATAATCATTGCCCGCGCCCATTACATTCTCCCGCCAAACACAAGACTAATGGTCCCGCGTGCTGTGGAGGAAAGAAGCCGGTCCAAAAATAGGAATATCATTTTCTCCGCTGCCAATTTCACGCACTGACGGACGCACTTGGTGCATACGATGTGCGTCATCAAAAGGAATACGGTAAATGCATTTAAGTTCGCGGGGATTTAATTTCGCGGTAGCGGGAAAAAGGAATATTTGCGGTAGATTTAATTTCGCGGTAGCAACATAGACTGCAGTCTATACCATAATAGAAAAAATATTTGCGGTGGTTTTAAGTAACCGCGAACATTAATCCACCGCGAACATTTCTGCATCTACAGTAGTTCCTAAACGTGAGTATGAGAAGACAGAGTCGTGAGCCGGATACGGCGATCAAACATTTTATAGTGTAGCCTCTACCAGACTCCACACGTCGCTGAAAAATGGTCTAAATTTTTTCAAATTTTATTCACATTTCTTTAAAGAGGATGAGACGGAAAGCAGACCCTGCTTATCGAGGTCTTCTCCTCATGTACATAAACAAAATAAAGACACACATACAGGGCTACAAAACGCTAAATATCAAAGTCAAGAGATAATGATAACGACATGAAATAAACAAAACAAGAAATCAAATAACAAAGTGACGTGTAGCTGGCATACAAACTTAGAAAAATCAAATAAGGTTATAAGTCAACTAAAAACAACCTGTCTATTGAACACAAGACATAAGTACATGAAAATAAACAAGGAATCAAATAACAGAGTGACATGTGGCTGATAAACAAACTAAGAAATAATCAAATAAGGATCAGGCTCGATCAGCTAAAAGGATCTGTCTGTTGGATGAACTTAAATACAACTGGTCTAAATAGACACATAACATGCCAGAAGAGTAGCAGCTCCAGTAGTGAAGTTCACCAAAGTCGATAACCGTACACCTTGGCCGACTAACTCCACTGGCGTGTTATCTGTTGATATTTATAATAGCCAATTTCTGCTATTTCTTAGTGACCTATGGAGCCTGGCAGAGGCTACATTCATTTTACGTGTTTTGTGTTACGTTGTCGTTTAAATCACAGTTTAACGTCTTGTACAATGTTCGAATCATGACGTCAAGGGGAACACAAATCCAAGTCTTGTCTATGTACGGTCATACGAAGTGCGTCATCAAAAGGAATAGTTCTTAAACGCGAGTACAGTCAAACCTGTCTATAGTGGCCACTCAAGGGACCGGACAAATGTGGCCACTATAGACAGGTGGCCTCTGTATAGAGGTGGCAACTTGTAGATAAAATACCCAAGGGACCGACAAAAAGTGGCCACTATGGACAGGTGGCCCCTCTGTAGAGGTGGCCCCTAATACAGGTTTGACTGTATGAGAAGCAAGAGTCGTGATCTTTAAACATACAGCACTACTGCTCATACCCCCCTCCCTACTAGATGCTACGACCGCTAAACGAAGATTTTGCAATTTAGCCTCTAACGCTAGTTGACCATTATTCGCGAGGTAACCTATATCCGTTTTACTTACAAACAAGGAATTTAGGGATATCAAGTTGATGGACAGTGGTTTCAGATTACATTTCTGATATGTATTGCAGTTTGAAACCACCGTCCGTCGACTCAATATCCCTAAATACCCTAGTCTTGAATACAACGGATAAAGGTAAACTAGCGTTACCAGGCTCCATAGGTCGCCGTAATTACGTAACATTGTTACAGTAGAATCGGCAAAATGGACAGATAACGTGCCAGAAGACTAGCAGTTCCAGTAGTGCAGTTCACCAAGGTCGGAAACTGTATCCCTGGTCAGCTAATTCCTCTGGCATGTTATGTGTATGTTTTAGACAGACTGGCAGATGTTTTGTTGTCATTTAAGTCATACCTTTAACGCTGGTTCACCGCTATTTGCAGGGTAACCTATATCCGTTGTATTTTAAAATAAAGTATTTAGGGATTTCAAGTCGACAGACTGTGGTTCAATCTACAATATTTCGAATACATTGCTATTTGAAACCACTGTCCATCGACTTGATATCCTTAGATACTAAAATTTTAATTCAACGGATATAGGTTACCCCGCGGATAAAGGTGAGCCAGTGTTACATCTTGAATCATAGTCTAATGATGAAATCGAGGGACACACACATCCAATTTTGGTCTATCCGTTCGGTCACTCACCTACCGACGTCGAGTGAAAAAGGGATATAAATTCGGTGCCAAAGATATCTCTATCTGATTTATGTAGCTGGAATGCTTGAACGCCTACGGGTGGAAATACGTACGCATTTGCAGCCTTGGCCATAAGTTACGGGGAGTTAGTCCGTGCATGGTAACATCATTGTGATTTATGCTAAAGCCTACGTAAAGACCAGGAATCGGAGAACAGGCTGAAGATCACAGGAGATAGCCACAAATCTTGTCCTCCTGATGTCTTTTTAGGCTGCAGTAAAACCCTTCTCCAGGGCTTGGACAGTCTGTCAACCGAACAGTAGTTTTCAGATGTTTTTTTTACGATGCGATAATACAGTAGATGCCAATTAATTGCAATACGGATTAATGCACACTTCTGTTAATTGCACAGAATCCCCAAATTCCAAACAGGTGATGTCCAGCTAGATAACTTCGCATTGCTGCACCACCCAGATAATTGCACGAAATACGCTGGCATATGTGGTGTGCAATTAAAAGGCTTCTACTGTGCTACAAAATGTGCTGGTTTGTAAGGAAAGGTGTGTTTATATGATCTTGGGATTTCTTTGCAATGTAAGAAACACCTTGGATCGTCTTGAAGAGTCAACAGTTTTTAGATTTTCTTCAATATTGTTGCATTCATCCTTGTATGGACAGTCAATGCGCCAGACTGTAAGAAAATGTGATTTTATTTGGTCAGGGGATTCATTAAATGCCAGAAACAGATTTGACTCACTTGGACGTCGTTGACTACGTGACATGATTTGGTAATAAACGACACTCTTTACATTAGCAGCAAGACGAATTACTTGTTTGCTTTATCACAAATATTTGTATACCGCCTCATGAGGTAACACACCAGGTATGTACTGAAAATAGTACATCAGGATTCATTTGTGTCCTACATGTCATGAAATTATCAGAGATGAATTCTACTTTGTAATGAAATGTCCTACCTACAATAAAGAGAGAGACACATTGTTTAGGAATATTAGAACCAAAACACACTACTCTTTTACATGTACACAGAACGATATCTTCCATACACTGCTAACATGTTCATATCATATATGCGTCTACGTAGGTCAGTTTCTTTATACTGCATTACAAATGCGAGACCAGATCACTCATACATAATTGTACTATTATCGATAAAATTTTGTTGTTCTGTATGTAGCCCTATTGTAGTACTATTGTCTGTATAGCTATTAGTTGTTGTTGGTTGCCATACATTGTACCTTGTGCGATCGTTGAGCAATAAAATTAATTAATTAATTAATTTATTCATTCATTTGATCCACTCACACCGGGAAGCACATACAAATTACAGATGTCATGAGACAAACAAACGTACACAATACGACGGTCAGGTTTTCAGCTAACATTTTTCATGGAGTACTTAATTTGAGTACGCCAATAGTTCCAGAAAATTCTTATGAACAGACACATCATCATCCTGTCAATAGTGTCCATTTGGTTGTTGGCAGGTATATAACTACTAGTATCTATAGTGTTTCAAAAACATCATGTCAATAGCCTGAATTGGTTCTTTGCACTTTAATCAGCAGCGAGAAGAATTATCAATTCAATAATCATCTTTAAAAACCTTTAAATATCAACAGATCTTGCTCAATGTTTCTGACGACAGGTTCTGGATGATAACTTGAAACGTCTGACAATTTCCATGATCCAAAATCTATCAAGTTGCTTGAGTAACTGTTGTCTTGCGTATCTAGGTCTTATTATCAGAACGTCTAACCTTCATCGACTTAAGACGAAATTTGAGAGTACGAGATTTCCCAAGAATTTCTTGGACGCATCCAAGTACGTCTTGCTCAGCTCTTCACAAGGAAGACGAATTACAACTGTACTGACTAAAAACGTACATTTTCTGTACCAAGAAGATTATAAGTGCACAATCGACGATTAAGGATTTCCTAGAATCTCCTGGACGCATCCAACTACGTCTTTCCCAGGTTTTCAGCAGCAAGACAAATTACAATACATGGACTCATTTGGTCAATATTGACAATGGTGAAATCCTAATCGATATCAGCCCTGGAGCTTCGACTATACTAAGACAAACTACAATTAATGTACATTTTACTTTTTTTTCAGCAGCAAAAGGAATTACAAGTGTACGGCTGTAAGGGCTTTACTAGAATTTCTTGGACGCATCAAAGTACGTCTTGCTCAGATTTTCAGCAGCAAGACAAACTACAAGTGTACTGTCTACTTAAGAGAATACTATTACTAGTATACACTTTACATTTCCAGTAGCAAGAGTCTCAACCCAGACGAATTATAAGTGCATGGGGTCAAACGAACGTCAGGGATTTCCTTTAATTTCTTGGGCGCGTCCTAGTACGTCTTGCCCAGATTTTCAGTACCAAGACAAACTACAACTTGCACATGTTACATTTTCAAGACGAGTTCAAATACGTCTTGCTCAGATTTCCATCAGTAAGACAAACGGTGTCCTCACTGTCCTGACACAAACGTACATTGTACATTTTCATTAGCAAGACGAAAATGTACTAGAATTTCTCGGACGCGTCCAGGTACGTCTTGCTGAGCGTGTCGTCCGTCCCGAAGGCGTAGTGCTTGCTCATGTCGGGGGAGTACTTGCTGGCGGCGGGGCGGCGGCCCAGGGACTCGGCCAGGGCGCGCAGGTAGTGCGAGCTGTTCCCGCAGCACACTCCGACGTACTGCACGCCGATCCGCCCGGCGGTCCTGCCGAACTCTGCGATGTCGAACCGGGTGCACAGGTGCGGCTCCAGCTCTAATGGGTAGGCGTTGCCGCCTGCGGAAAAAAAATCAACATTTAGGACCAATCCCTGTTGTATCCCAGATGTGCTTTTGTGCCAGATGTGCTTTTATCCCAGAAGCGCTTCTGGGATAGGCCAACACCCCACGAACTACACTCCGACACGCCCGGCGGTTCTGCCGAACTCTGCGATGTCGAACCGGGTGCATAGGTGAGGCTCCAGCTCTAATGGGTAGGCGTTACTGCCTGCGGAAAAAAAACATGAGCATTTAGAACCAAACCCTGTTGTCTCCCAGATGTGCTTTTATCCCAGAAGCGCTTCTGGGTTGGAGCGTATCTGGGATAGGCCAACACCCACGTACTTCACGCCAACACGTCCGGCGGTTCTGCCGAACTCTGCGATGTCGAACCTGCTGCACAGGTGAGGCTCCAGCTCTAATGGGTAGGCGTTACCGCCTGCGGGGAAGAGCAGGAGCATTTAGAATTTAGCAAGACTCAAGCCCCGACGTACAGCACGGCAACCCGCCGAACTCTGCGATGCTGGGTGGCATGTGGTAGTAAAAACGTATAAGGGTCTGAAATGTTTGTAATCTGTATTACATCCATGAAGAAGGTAGGTATTGTTTATGGCGTTTCTGTCCGTCTGTGTCTCTGTCCGTTTTTGTGTGTTTCTGAATATTTTGTAGTCAGCCTAACTTAAGAACCTGTAAATGGATTGCCATGGTATTTGGTATGTGTTTTGGTATTGGAAAGATGAAGGCCAAGGTAAAGTTATGTGGCTTTGGTGCTGCAGCAGAACTTTGGGTTTTTTGTACCGTTTGTCCGCACCATCTCCACAAATTGCTATAAAAACTTTTTAAAGGTAAACATTGTTTCATCACAGTTGGTGGCAGTGTTAATAAGTAAGCTTAAGAAAAGTTATGGTACCATTTTGAGTCTGGAAGGACATGAAGTTGGGATGTTCCTCGGTTGTTCGGTACGGCACAGGGATGGCGGCTAGGGGAACCTGGGACGCAGATAGAAGAAAAGATGAGGTGACAATCTGGGTTATACACGTAATTGGGCTACTTGGCACCAGTACTGCAGCATAGGTGTCGCTGCTAACAATGCGGTCCCAAACGTAAAGGAAGGTGACAGATAAAAAGAACATTACTATCCAGTAATTTTCCAACCAGTTGAAATAAATCACGAAAGTGTAGCCATACATAAATCGTACACACTGTACTAGTAGCTATCTCCACGATATGTTGCTATCTGAACCTTAATGTCGCCCTTCGCGGCCTCGAGCAGAGGCATCAAGGTTGTCGGGCCGCGGCCGCAGTTGAAGCCGACAACATCAGCCCCGGCGTCCGCTAGCTGCCGCAGGGCGTCTTTCACGGGGACGTCGTCAAGGGTCACCGGGTCACGCAGAACTATCATCGTCACCACAGCTGGCAAACCTAAAAACAACAATGTTAAGAATAAATGGATACAAATTTCTTACTTGGTGAGCAAAGGATCTTAAGTGACAAAGTAAGAATTTCCGTTAACAGAACCTTGTAACTTTTCGCAATTATAAAAAAGAATTAAAGAAGCCATCTACATCAGGACGAGACGGGGGCGCCATAGGCTCTCTGCAACTCACTGGTCACTGAGTCACGTGTTCTATCTGCATAACGTGACGTCACAGAAGCGGCGAATTACTCATTCCTTGGCAAAGACTGGATTTGGTCACTTGGATAAGTCGACTTTTGTTTTGGGGGTTACAGTTCGACTCTGATTAAGAAAAGAAACCATTTTTTTCATTTGTTTACTGCATAAATAAAGATCAGGGCGCATCATTGGTGCAATGGCCTAGTGGGTAGAGTGTTCGCCTTGCATTCGGTAGGTCGTGAGTTCGATCCCGGCCGAGTCATACCAAAGACTTTAAAAATGGTACATGCTTCTTTCTCTGCTTAGCACTCAGCATTCGGGAAAGAGTATGGAAGTTGAACACACACCACTACCAGTGGACTAGCCCCCTGCTGCAGTAATTGCGTTGTGTGGCCCAAGGGCTACTGAAATGGAGATGGGCGCCGCCCTATGCGCCATCAGGCGTGGGAAGGAACTTTGACTTTTTGACTTTGACGCATCATTGGACTGAAAGCTTGTTCTCTGACCTTTTCCATACTGTTTGATGCACTCCAAGGCCAGCTTGGCCTCCCCCAGGTTGTCGAACCGCTCCGCCACGATGTAATCTGCGCCTCCCTCCACGGCCCACTCGATTTGCTCCTGAAAAAGGACAAAATTTCTGTCAATATTCTACCAATTTAGGTCTTGGTGCCGTTGCCTTGTGTCGCTAACGCTGCACCTAGCCAATTTGTTAAACGTCCGATGTAAAGTCGTAAATGCGAAGGAATGAAGCAACTGGATATATTCTCTAAAATCTAATGATCCTTTATATCGGAATATACTAATATTCGATTCCTTGTTGTGCTTTATATAATGTAATGTACTGAAGGGACAAAAGTGCATCACAACAAACTAAACTAAACTAAACTAAGTGAAGATTGTAAGCACTATATCAGTACTGTCCCTTCTCAATGCGAAATGACCCAAAGCCCACGTGACGTATCCTGAACGGAATTGTGACGTCAGCAACGGATCAAAGGTGCCCGGTAGTCGGTATCGGCCCCCGTCTCTGTTGAGGGTTTGTTGAACTAAACTTAACTAAACCAAACTAAGCTAAACTAAACTAAGCAAACTACTTGGAATGCTAACCTCAATCAACGATGTCTAGTTTCTGTAAGGGAAGAATTTGCGGTTTATCAGGAAGGAAAACGTTAAAAGCACAAACCTTGAACATGGCTCTGACGTTCTCCACCGAGGCGGGATCAGCGGAATCGTACACGTTAGTGTTGCAGATGTTTCCCGCCATGAGGGTTCCGGTCTCGTCCGCCACCTCCCGGGCCAGCTTCAGGGCGGTCCGGTTCATGGGCTCCAGGAGCTGCTCCTTCCCGATCAGACGCATCTTCTCACGGTGGCCGTAGTACTGTGGGGCCAGATATGCTAAACTATAAGTTTGTGGTCGTCGCGGTAACCAAGTGGGTACATATGTACAATAAAGTCTTCATTCATTAAAATATAGTGAAGATTGTACATGCTGTTTACGTACACAAAGTAAAGCGCAAACCTACAAGCTTTCGGTCGGTCCCTTACCCTTCTCAAGTTGGAATGACCCGAAGCCTATTTCACCTGAATGGGTACCTTTGACTCGTTTCTGACGTCATACGTTCCTTCAGGTCACGTGACATAAACTTCGGTTCATTTCATCTTGAGATCAGAGAGGTGATTGGGAGCTTGTTGGTAAACGCTTTTGAGCACGGAAATAGTGTTCAAAAGCTTCATTTTTAAATGTCACAGTTCACACGAATTTCATGTCTTGGTTTCGCAGAGTAGGTGCAGAAAGTTAAACTGATTGGTGGTTGAAGTGAAAACAGAAAAGCAGCACGTATCCAATACTGCCAATGGAGCCACAACCGGGCAACTTACCAGACAGGTAAATACTGCAAATCATAAGTGTATTGAACTCTTAATGCATCTGGCGGAGGGAAAAACTGGGGCAACTAGAACTTTGTAAGGAAAGAAAATTCAATGTATTACTTTAACGAAAACGCATTTTCTGTCATTCACTATGCACTATTCACTAGTAACAAAGAAATATAGGGGAGATCCCGGAGAATCAATTCTATTGGAATGAAGACATTTCATGAATAACCTTACAGTAAACGCCAGAACTACGTCACTTCCGGCGTGCACGAACTCCCTGTGCAGTGAGGTGACCATTTCCGGGTGATCCAGAACCACTTCCGGTACGTACGACCCTGCTTGGAGGTAGCCGCGTCGCTCAAACTCGAACAGATATCCCTCCGCCACTATCACCGTTTCACCATTGCTCAGACGTTCCAAGAGTCCTAGAAGTGCGACAAATACGGATAAAGGTTTGTGGAAATATATCTTTAAATTCATTATCACCAATAAGTTTTAAAAGCGAAAAACAAAACCTACTAACAGACCTACATACTGTACTTTACTCTAGACCAAAGAGTTTTGACTCTTAACACATTACGGTCAGAATAAAAAAAAAAAAGAATATTTATTTCAAGAGGTAAATAAAATATAAAAATCATAAGAGAGTTGATAATCTTATTCAAATTTAAACTTTCGACCCAACATATTAAAAGTAGCCTTCTTCAGGGTCATTGACTCCTTGACCCATGACCCATTGAGTCACGTGACCCTAAGGTCACGGATTCCACAGTAACAGCAGTTTTGTTTGATCAGAGTCATCCACAAGAAGCCAGACAGCCGGATCAAAAGTTTGGTAGGTTCCGGTTCCCTTGAGTTGCACCGAGAGTTTGAACTCTCAAACATATTATCTTGTTAGAGAAACGATGTTATGTGCTCACTTTCAAAATTGCATTGTCCAGATCAGTGCCCCTTGTATGCTATCATTACCTGGCATGTATTGATGTAACAAAAATTTCTGCAATGGCTAAGACGAATATTTCTAGTTGTTGACTTTACTCCCATGCACTTCAAGTGCACGTCAAGTGCATGGGAACAAAGTCAACAACTAGAAATAGTCCTTAGAAAGAGCTGTCGACTTTATTTACCTTTCGGCTTGGTGGTCGCCATTTTGTAATCGGACCGTGTCGATGAAAAACAAAGTTTACGTGTACTCGATCTTCTCTATGACGACTCTGTAAAGGCAAAGGAGATCGTGTGATGATGCCTAACAACCTATAGCTACTAAAAGCTGAGTGTGTGTCAGTGCATATGTGTAACGTTACATACTGTTATGCAACTGCACACATGATGGGGACCAACAAAATCTGGTGTATGTGGAGAGGTGATCACTATGGGCAGGGTTCTTCATACTTGTGTCAATGTGGAAAATTATCTAAAGACAACAAAAATATAGCGATCACAATGACCAGGTGATCCGTATGTAGAGGTGTATAGCTTAGGTTTGACTATAGGGTCTTAGGTAAGACGAATGTTTACAAATGTGCACGAGGTCGTGAAAATAATGAATCAGCATTTTTGCCACAGCCATTATGTTTGCTGCATTCCAAAGAGGGAAAATACCAGATTTTGCACAATTATCTTCCACTATACTCTTCTTTTCGAAGCTCAAGACAGCAAATGCACAGTGCGCGTGTATTGAGGCGTCGCGATCAGTCATAAGCGGAAGTGATCTTTTCATACCTGATAGGGTCGCCAGCTGGTGGGTCAAAGGTCGTTTCTGCAGTTCATTACGGATCCGCCAGATGTAGCTATTGTCCAGTTCTTCTGTAACTTGTGAGTGATCAAATGAGGTACTGCAGTTTGGTTCCTTAAAAGGAATCGAGAAGACTGTTGAACTTGATACAGTGCGTTGGAAATATATATTTTGTAGATTTTACACTGCGAATATTGGGTATGTCTATCTTCATCCTTCTGTGAATATTTTCATAAGGTTAGAAAAGCACTGGATAAGGTTGGTACAAGTGCCTTTATTCACAACTAGTGTCTACAAATAAACAATGTAGCCTCAATGTTAAAGTATTGTAATTTTGTTTTGTTTGAACCTTTATTTATGTCCAATGCATTTCATTTGTCAATGTTCACATTACAGTTCCGAAAGAATCAAACTTTTCCTTGAAATCTACAAAAATTTCCCAAGCTTTTATAATCTTACCGACGAACAAAAATCCATCTTCTTGCTTAAGTCGTCCAACCCCTTTATATATGAAAATGTTGGACAATTCATCTTCCACTGCTTATGGAAAAGAAGTCAAACCCATCAATTAGCTTAAGTAGAAATTGATTTAGTTTAGACGTTATTCCCTTTTTATTTATCTATGATTATCGATCATTTACCTTCTTTGTTAAGTATGTTTATGTATACCACTACTACCTTACCCTGTATGCAATTAGCCCTCGGGCATGAATTTGCAATAAAGATTATTATCATTTATTCTTGAGATGTCCAATTCGTCCTGCAGGCCGCTTTTCATTGAGGTCATGGGAGGTAAGGGTGAGATATGATGTAACGGAGATACAGATTACGTTGAGTACTAGTAATAAATCTACATGTTTTAAAATCTATCCAGGGTCAATTATTTTCATATATAAAAAATAAGCATTGTACGTTTATTGTATTGAGTATTTCTGTATTACATTATACTCTTAAAAAAAAAACATATGACAGATACGACTATATACAAGACACAAATGACATAAACGCATTTATTTTTTGCAAATTTTCACTTTTGGAACATCTGGTGAGACATGGAACCATGGCTGAAAGTGAGCAGCACTGCAATAACAATTCTCAACATTTCTCCTTTACCTCTGACTAACAAATACAAATAAATACATAAAACACAGGTCGAGGCAAATTCACTGTTTACATGTGGTGTACTTGTAAACAGTGGATGTAGAAAGAGGAATGGGTACTCCTTTGTGAACACTACTGTGTATGTCATGTGGACTGTGTCTAGTTGTTGTAATAATTTGACTTTACATTGTTAGATCAACGGTATTCAGGTGCTACTGCTAAGGACCAACTCTGTAATGTTGATTCAACAAATAAAGATCATAGTTTTATATATAACATTTGGGGCTTTACAAATGCTACAAAATGATTGAACAAAACATACTGTGTTGTAATTCAATTCAACGTACACGTGTCCTGAGCAAATGCATACGTCTAGACCCTTTTTCTAGACAATGTTCGAAAATATAAAGAGATTAAAAAGGTTTTGATACGAATGATGATGGCCTGCATCATATCATGAAACAAACGTATGATGAAAAATAGTGATATAAAGACTTTCTTTTGGCCCCCTGTGCTATTTTAATAAATGTAGTTCCCATCTTATGTTAGTACCGTACTCAATTCGTGGATGCACTTCCAAACTTAACCGATAGGGAGCCCTTTTTATACCGTCCTCAAATATATACGTGTGATTCGAAAGGAACTTAACTCTAAGTTGATAGATAGCTATTTATGTTGTGTGGTCACCATATTGCAAATACGCCAGGGCGTTGAAAAATATGAGTGTTTATTCATTGGAAATAGATCTTTGGTATATTATGTCATATCTATGTGCTGAGAAAGTCAACACTCATACTGCAATATTTACAAATTTGTGTCCAAAAACTTTGTCACATTGAAGAATGATGTCAGCGAAGGCATTGTATGTACAAACCACAAACAAAACAATGAGAAGACAATAAAAGCTGGCATTCTCTAGTATAAAACTTCTACAATAAGGCGGGTAAAGGTCCTAAGTACGCATGCGTGGTGAGATGCTTTGTGGGTAATATGTCAAAGGTTACGGCCCCTAAATTGTAGATTATTCGCCACGCTTGACACATGTCCAGATCTGCCTATGTATCAGGGGCCTTGGACTTTGACATATTACCCACAATGCATTTCGCCGGGCATACGCATTTAGAGAAGCGAGCCTTCTTATTCCATATTCTTTGCAACTAGATATCTTATAACCTATACAATATTTCTGCATTTTTTGTTAAGAGTCTCTGCATTTATCTGTTTGTAAGTGTAGTATTCCCTTTTTGTGAAGCTCCATGAGGTTGACGTACTCGTCGTCCATTTTGTGCCACTTGTTGAGTCGACCCCGCTGACCTTTGGAGTAGTAGTGATAGGGCAGCACGTTTCCCGCGGTGTCCACTGGGAAGGGCCAGAACCCGTACAGGTACACTTCCTCGCAAAACTGCAGGGCGGCGCTCGTCAGAAACATACCTGGAGAAAATGGTAGCACGCTTTAAATTTGTTCCGTGACTCGTGGATAGCCAGTGGATTAAAACGAACAAGATCAGAAACAAATAAACAAATAAAACAAAAAACAAAAAAAAGACAGAGACAAAATAAATGAAAGGGAACTATCCAAAGGCTTTTGTTGATGTTTGACACGTGATAAGTAATTTGAATAAGTTATTACAAATAATCAGAGACAAAAATGATCAAATGCACACATCGCTACAAGGAAACAGAGCTCAAATAGAGACAAAAAGGACTATGATGATGATAAGGAAACGATTCATGAATGTATTTTGGCATACAGCACATTGAAATAATAACATGACACAGAATATTAAGAACGGCACTTTGTGTACATGTGCGCGTACCCGTAGATAGCCTAGGAGCCCTGGTGAATCCCCTCTGTCTCCAGTAGGTGTTGGTGCACGCCATGTAGCCCGGGTTGGCGAACACCACGGCCTGGGGCGCCCCAGCCTTCTTCAGTACCTGGTCAGGAAATAACAAGAAAAAAAGTCTAACCTTCAAGTGCTATTGTCCATGGAAGTAATTATCAAGAACTACATGTTGTATTACATTCAAACACTGAAGGACGTACCAACTTCAAAGTATTTGATGACAGCCCAGAAAAGAACAAGAAGTAGCCATGCCTTCCCTAGCCCTAGCCCTAGCCCTAGCCCTAGCCCTAGCCCTAGCCCTAGCCCTAGCCCTATACTAGCCCTAGCCCTAGCCCTAGCCCTAGCCCTAGCCCTAGCCCTAGCCCTAGCCCTAGCCCTAGCCCTAGCCCTAGCCCTAGCCCGTACCTGGTACGTCCTGAGCACGTATGCCGCGTGCGTCAGGCTCGTGAAGGGTACGGACCACAGCAGCGTGTTCCGGTTGTACTGCCGTACGTACCCAACCCTAACCCTAACCGTACAGTACGTACCTGGTACGTCCTGAGCACGTATGCCGTGTGCGTCAGGCTCGTGAACGGTACGGACCACAGCAGCGTGTTGCGGTTGTACTGCCGCACGTACGCCGCGAACATGGTCCGGCTGATATTCGTCTCCAGCTTGTCGTATCTACGATGGGAAAGCAAAGACATAGAAAACTTTAATTGCAAGTGCGTGTCTAGAAGCTTATTGCCAGTGAACAACATTTAATGATACGGTGAGACATTAAAGCACATTACTGAAACGGACAAGGCGTAATAGCCTAAGATCCAACCATGTTAGAAGCAATTTAGCAAGCGGCGGTTTGAAATGACAGAAGACGGGCAAGGTTTGATCTTAGAGGGAGTACCAGTATGCCGCTAAATTGCTTTTCCTGTTACAGCTATGAGGCGTGAAGTCAAATAAACCGACCAAAAGTAGTTCACTCTGACGTGCCGAAGCGCCGATTCTTTTATGTATCAGAAAGACAACAAACAGAGGCGTTTCCTTAGAAAGCCAGGTGAGTCGGAAATGCCGTGACATCGTGCTTCAGGTGAGATAGGGAAAAGTGGAAACCCGACCCGAGCAAACAATTACAATCAGGGCGGAACGATTGGAGGCTTGTTCGGTGTTTCAGGCCGTCCTGTTATGTACCGACCTCCAGAACCTTTTATCATGTCAACGAATAGGTGTTTTGAGAAATGAGAGCATATGTTTATAGTAGAAGATAAAACAAAAAAGACCACTAAAAGAAAAAGAAGAAGAAGAAACAACGATCCGTAAATATGGAACGCCAACTAAATGGGCAAAATCAACAACTACAGAAAGCAGAGAGGGTATTCAGCACATAGGATAGAAGAGAAAGGAAGACACAACAACAACGAAAATACCAGCAACGATAAAACAAAACATCTAAAGCTAGTATTTTCTTAGTTGTAGACAAAAGTGGCATCTGTAATAAGCCATGGCAGAGATAGATCCTCTGGTGAAGATGACGGACGAGAACTAAGGCATGTATTTGTGTGGTGTCGTGTTAGCGTAACGGTTAGGGTTTTTGGCCCAGAACCCCAGGTCCTGCCAAATAAAAGAGAACCCACAGGTCCTGGATTCGAATCTCATCGATGTCGTGATATTAAGAAAAACACTTTTTTTCACTCCACCCAGGTGTAAAAATGGGTACCCCACTTCGGGTTGGGGAGGCACAAGGCAGTGGAAGGAGAGGGTTGGGCTCCACCTTCCAATACTGTGCCCTAGATACAGTAGATAACAACCCCCGGCCTTGAAAAGTCTATGAGACTATATTTCCCAATAATATTTGACTACTGTCATGGCTGAAGGGATATCGGGGAAAGTCTTTGATGCAGGATCAGGCTACATGTTTACCTTGATTTAATGGAGTCTCCGTTCACCGTGACGATGTCGACCTTTGACCCGACGTCGGCTCGGAAACGCCCTCCCACGGGCGCCATGTTGAATCTGAACAAACACAAGTAAAAGTTTATCCTAAAACAAGTTGCCGCAAATATGGGGTAGTGGCTATTATAGAGCTATAGATTAAACTGTCACAAAATTAAAAATTGAAAAAAGAATTGACCCTGAAACTGGCGCTAATTTTGTGGTTTTACCATGTAGTGACGCACCTGATGACGAAATCAGATGAGTCTACTTCCCTGCCGCACCCGCAAGAAGCTAGGAGTGGTATGTTTTTTCTAGGGTCGGCCAGGTAACCAGAAACAGGTTTCGGGGGGGGGGGGGTTACTAAGGCTAACGTCACATTTCGAAACCGGGGCCCGGATAGGCTGTTGGTGGAAACGAAAAATAGGAGTGTACAGAAAACTTTACACAAATAATGCCCACGACTATTCTCTTTACGTCTTGTGTAGTTTGTGTTTTTTATTTGATACTTTACGTTCCGGAAAGCTTCCCGACCGGGCCCCGGTTTGGAAATGTGACGTAGGCTGTGACGTACCTGATGACGAAATCGGACGAGTCTATCTCCCTCCCGCAGCCGCTGTTCATGAGGATGCCGCTGCTGCCCACCACTGCGCAGCGCGGAAACATCTTGTCTGCGAACGGGATCGCCTGGAACATAGAACAGACGATGTTAAGAGGGTCTGCATGGGGGGTCCTGACAACGTTTTACGCTAAATTCAGGACGATCGACAGCGTTTTACGCTAAATTCAGAAAGGACGGCAACGTTTTACGCTAAATTCAGAAAGGCCGGCAACGGTTTGCGCTAAATTCAGAAAGGCCGGCAACGGTTTGCGCTAAATTCAGAAAGGCCGGCAACGGTTTGCGCTAAATTCAGAAAGGCCGGCAACGGTTTACGCTAAGTTCTGGAAGGCTGGCAACACTCGACAGGGGCGGGGGCATTTTGAAATTTTGACTCTCTGAAACACTATTTCCTGCATTTTGAGGGGATATTTTCGTTCCTAGACAAAGCTAAGTTAAATGGCATATCTGCGATTAAAGATTCCTAGGGGTTCAGTGTAAGCCACCCAACAGATTTTTACCATGTCGAGCGCCGAAAGGGCGAAGCGTCGCAGAGGATGTCCGGGAAAATTGTAAAATCCTGAGCCCCTGAAACGCGATTTCCTGCGTTTTTCTGGTTATTATATACAGCTAATTTCAATGACAATTCTATCAGCAAAAAGGTGTTTGAGGTTGACACGTCACATCCCCCAACATCATTTTCAGCATTTCCCGCGCCGAAGGCACGAGCCTGCGCAAGGGAGGACCATGAAAATTTTGAAATCTTGACCCTCTGAAATGATATTTCCTACAATTTGATGGGCAGACTAAGCTAACTTCAATGAATCAATGATATTTCTATTAGCAAAAATGTTTTTGAGGGCGAGGCCACCGATACAATTTTTACCGTGTTGATGACCGAAGGTAAAAAAGAGTCGCAAGGGAGGTCCGGAAAAATTTTGAAATCTTGATCCTTCGAAACGCAATTTCCTTTGTTTTGAGGGCTTAAACTTACTGGTAGACTACAATTCGACGTATAAAATTTTGGAGGCCAGACTACGTTTTACGGGTAATTTTTAGGCAAGATTACGCTTTACGTGAAATGCACTGACTACGCTTTACGGTAAATTTTCCATCCTCACTACGAATTACGTGAAATAGAGAAGCTTCCCTACGATTTACGAGAAATTAAAAGGAATGCCTACGCCTTACGGAAAAGAGCATGCAGACCCTCTGTTAATGTTTTGGAATGAAAGATTGATATGTGCGATCTCTGTCAAGGTGTCTTTTTCTGTCCAAAAAAAACTCATGCTTGTGCTATGAAAACACAATGAGTATAGAGGGTGTGTTCTGTTGAAATTTGCACAATCAAATGCCTTTTCTTTCTCAGCTTTAACATATGGTTATCAAATACATACAAAAGCCCTAGCATGTCCATGACAAAAGATACGAAAACAGGAAGCTCTACTGAGGTACAAGGGAAAGTCGCTAGGAGGCCCATAATCGATCTTGACCTTTGTTTTTCCAACACCTACCCACATACCAAGTATCATAGCAATTCAATCAGACAATGTTGGCCAAAAGTTTCGAAAACACAAACACACAGGGACACCCAGAGACACGCCCAAAACAATACCTCAATTTTTCGTGGAGGTTATCAGAAAATTGCGAGAAAGACCCCAAAAGAGAATTGGGCCATCTGTAGGTCGATAAAGCAACAGACGCTCTGAGATCAATATTTCATTATAGTATTTCATGGGTCAACTACAACAGACTGGCCGCGAGCATAAAACAGTACTCTGCTGATGAGTACACCTTTCCCATTACAGAATGATTTATCCAAAACTCGCACAGATGTGATGGCATTTGTAGGAATTTGATAAATTGGTCTCTAGGGATTTGTGAAATAACGATTCAAACTAGAAATATAACATTTGGAAGCAAACACTTAGAAGTTAGCTTCACATGGTCTAACTTCTCTTCCATTTGTTCTTGCTAAATATATTCAAATATGTGGTGACCAACCATACAGCTCTGTCCTGCCACTTCCCACATGTTGTAGTCAAACACCACAATCTGTTACATCCAGTAACCAAAGTGACAGCTGTCTGGCACAGGTCATTGACCTTATTTGGTTGGAGTAAAAGAAGAAGGGAAAGAAACTGAGCGAAAATAACTCGTTTGCCTTCCGTGAAGCCCTCAGAACTCTTTCGTACACAGTGCCATTTTTGGACCACTCTTGTATATTTCCTTGCCTATAGCTAGTTTTGCATTTGTCAGTCAATGCATTTGTGGTGTGTTTTTAATCAATTGAAATTTTGTAACGATCTATAATGTTTGCGATCTGTAATTAAGTTTGTTAATCAATTTAAAACTATCTATAAACAGCCTTACCGTTGGGAATGTATCGAACAGCGTGTTGTTGACCTTGACCTTACCGTAGGGAATGTATCGAACAGCGTGTTGTTGACCTTGACCTTACCGTAGGGAATGTATCGAACAGCGTGTTGTTGACCTTGACCTTACCGTAGGGAATGTATCGAACAGCGTGTTGTTGACCTTGACCTTACCGTAGGGAATGTATCGAACAGCGTGTTGTTGACCTTGACCTTACCGTAGGGAATGTATCGAACAGCGTGTTGTTGACCTTGACCGTGGTGTTGGAGACGTCATATCTGAGGCTGGATCCCAGCGGGATGTTTTTCTTCGTGACGAAGAAATGGTTCCTGGCGTTACACGTTCTCTCCAGGTCAAATCTGTGGGGAGAAGGTCATAGGTAAATTTGTAACATTTTACGGGATCTTTTGTGCCTCTTATATTTTGACTTCATGTATCAAGTTTCAATCATGAAATGACGCGATCGCCATCTAGTGACACGGAGGCTTATGATCTTTCTTCAAATCAAGAAGATCGAGAGGCTAAAAATTGTGTCCATCATAATCATACATTTATCAGGTTCCAGCTTACCATCCGATTCTACCTTACTCCACCACTTAGTATTGCAATCGGAAACTTTCTTTATGCTTTTTTCATTTTGATTTATATGGTCCATTGAGTACGCCCATGGACAGGTCGTTGCGCTCGTTAATGCATTCTGCACAAAGGAACCAATGTCAGGAGACCTTGGTTGCTTCCCAGGTCTCCGCAAACTACCATAAACACACTTCAGAACAACAATAGGCATGCGATAGCATGAAATGAAGCGTGTTCAACATCGCCTGCGCATGTTACATCGATGATGAGATACTCATGCAACTAAGACATCAAACCTCCCTCCAACTGCAACGCACAACACACTCAACCTATGAGGGTGTTAGTTTACAATTATCAGACAATTCGTATTGCCAAACAGGAGAGTAAGAAAGTTTTGCACTATCAAATTGTGTTTTGATGCTTTCTACGTTTACACACAACTTCTATGTAGCTGAATGTGTTTTGTCTGTGTTTTAGATATCGATTAGATGATTAGGTTAACAAAATAACAGATCAGAAAGCTTACGACTGTCTACCCCATCATGTGCTTAATGCTTGGGATTTGAGTTTGTGATGAACATTTTCTCTGCCATCCGTTCTGAAGAAATAAGGTTAAAAAGAAACTAGCAGCCCAATGCATCAGAAACCCTGCTGTTATATATATTTGATAGTTGGTCTAATTCTAATACAACCAAACGACGATACTATGGCAAGCTACAAAAGGGAAAATAAGCAAAGGAAGACCAAAGGCTGAAGGATAAAGTTGAGGAAGTTTTCAAGTTTGGTTCCACCAAAGTAAAGTTACGTAAGTGACGTACCTCTTTTGTGCCAGCGCCTTGTAGTCAAACGTCCAGCTGGATCTATTTCCTGTCACGAACTTCAGAACGTCCGGCAGAATGTACTTTGTCGCCAGGTCCTTTTTGGTCATCCGTTTGTGAGCGCGAGGAGAAGTCCTGTTGTTCACAGACCCGACCACCATCTCCTCTTCAATCTCCGCAACCTCCTCCTGGAACCTCTGCGTGAATCCCCTCTTGGTGTTGCAGCGGTTTTCAATCTTAGAGTCGATCTGGTCTTGAATCTGCTCCTGGTCGTATTGCTCGTACTCCGGCAGGTTGTTCTCAGTGCCGTTGTTGATCTCCTCCCATATCCTCTTCGGTTTTAACCGCTTTCTGATGATCTTCTTGATGATCTTGATGGTCTTGGTTCCTTTCTTGGCGTAGGTAACGATGGTGGTGATATCACGTTCGTAGTCTTCATCTTTTGGTTTGCAAGGGTCCGCAGCCTCTTCGTGGTCGTCTTTGCTCTCATCGCTCTTATCGTTAGCGTTTGGTACATTCACTTCGGCGTTCGGTCTCAGTTCCTCATTTGTCTTTTTCAGGTCTTCTTCTGTCTTCTTATCATCTGTATTTTCCGTTTGCTCTAATTTTACTCCGTCCTGTGCGTTATTTAGTAAACTCTGACCATCAGAATTTGCCTCTTTGGGCACATGAGCAGGTACTTTACTCGACAGCATATTGTTTATGGCACTATCAACTACGGGAGAATCTAGTCTCTTTTCACTGTTAGATGTTTTATTTTTATCAACTGGCACGGACCCACTAGTTCTTGTGTCCGAGTTATTTTTAGACTCGGGTTTATCAAAATTTAGTTGCCCGTTGGAATCCACGGCGGGCGGAGGTTTCGGTCTCTTTCTGACGTATTTCTTGATGATGCGGATGATCTTGTCTCCCCTCATCTTGTACGTGACGACCGTTTTCACGACTTCGCTTTCCATCGGCGGGTCTGGGATCTTCGTGTTGCTGTGGAATAAAGAAATGATCCTAGTCAGAAGTAATGAGTTGGATATGTACAATCAGACAAGCTATCCATGTTTGTATAATGTGTACATTTTATGAAAATTCTTCCACTGTCGTATCTTTATTGCAATTATACATTGCATCTTATTCTTGGCTACGACTTTTCTTTCAAGTGCAAACTCGTGGAATAAGCAACTGAAATCTCTGGCAAAATTTATGTATGAATGAATGAATGAAACAATAAAAGAGTGGAATATTAGAAGTGATTATGTTCTGATGTAAGCTAGATAATAACGTACTTGCTCTCCACGGAGGTGCCCTGGCGGATGTTGTTTTTGGGGAAGACCCTGGAGTCTGTGGGTAACACAGCCGCAGGTGTGGAGACAGCCGGGTCCTCTGACTTCTCACGGAGCAGGTTCCTCTGGACCTTACTGGGAACCACTGGGGTCCTGGGGGCCGCCGTCATGGCGTCGCTACTCTCTAATCTGAAACAATTAAATAAAAAAATATTGATGATATATCTGTCACTAACAAAAGGTAGTAGTTACTGCCTGAAACGTCTGACCATTTACAAAATCTATCAAACTGCCTGAGTAATTTGCGAACAAATTGGTACATATCACACATTTCTGCTTAATTGTGTATTCGCAATCAATAACAAATCTACGAAGAAGAAAATGATTAATAAAAATCAGGAGGAAATCAACCGTAATTAAGATTTAAATGCTTGTTTCATCGCTCATATCACTGATGGCCAACATACGTCCAACAAAATCGAACGTTATTGACTTTTGCGTGGAAATTCCAGGATTTGCCGGTCTCCATATTTTATTCGTTCAACTTTAGTGTGTTCTTATTTTATCATCATTTCAGCTGTGCTTTTCCCATTCCATGAGCACTATTCGTATACCGCTAAAATAGAAGCCAGTTAATTGCACAACGGATAGCCGCACACTACTGTTAACTGCACGGAATCCCCAAATTCGAAACCGGTGCGGTCCAGCTGGATGACTTCGCATTATTGCACCATGTGGATAATTGCACGAAATACGCTGGCAAATGGGATGTGCAATTAAGCGGCTTCTACTGTACTGAAATTTACAAGTCCACCTCCTCCATCTAAATAGAAAACGATTGTCCAATGCCAGCGGTAATTGACGGGTGCCTAATAACCTAATATGTCCCCTCCACGTTAATCAGCCAAGGCCGGACTCGGCTCTTGGATCGATGTTCAGTCTTTGTTCAGGGTCAGAAAATGTAGTCGTCATCCGTTTTTTTGTCCTAGCCTTTCCGTTTCTCCCCTTACTTATTTACTACAGTACATTACTATGATAAGGAAAAGAAACTGCATAATACTATGGTAATTACGTTTGAATTGAGGACGACTAAACGTGTGAAAACTGCACATTTTGCTGGGGGTCCGAATGGACCCCACTCTAACTATACGCAGATTTCCTCATTAATTTACTACAGTATTGTGCAAAAATCTCCCTAAAAACGACGTAAAATGTTATAATAGAGTTTATAGTAGATGCTCACTGGGAAAGCCACAGCAGGATATTTTTCGGATCAACAATGTTCAAATGTCCCGTTTCCAAGACCACTGAGAGAGAAGAAAAAGGTGCATGATTTAAAAACTGGGCATTTTGCTTGAATCTAAATGGATTCCTCCAGACTCAAAACAGATTTTCTCATTAATTTCAACACCACTGCGCCAATCGACGTAGAAATATGGGCAGCCTATGGTAGATATGTATTGGCAAAGCCATAGAAGACTTCTTACCCCATTTAAAATATTCAAATAGCAGTCCAAAATATACGCCTGTGGTTCAAATGTGTGTTTGATGGTTTTAATCGGCCCAGATGGGAGTCGGTTGTTAGATCGATGTTGTGTCAATGGTGAGGGGCAGGGAGAATGTACGGTGCCGTGAAGTAAGGGGATGAATATTTCAGATGAAGAACAAGTCATGCGGCAACGGACGCCTCCCGAATAACGTAGGGAGTACAGATCGCGATCCTGGGGATTGAAAATGGAGTCCACTTTGTCATGGGGTGTTATAGATATGGTGTCTTATTTCTCTATGTCTTATATGATACGTTATTGTGTGCGTGCATATATATATTTGAAGACCTTACCAAAATCGCTGCACTTTTGTTGTCAATTAAGATTTCATTTCAAAATGACAGTGACCATTTTCGAATTCTACCCAACTACGAGTTACAAGTTAAGAAGAAAAGCTCGATAAAATATCAACAGAGCTGAGTGTATTGCCCTGGAATAACAAATTAGGTAAAATAAAAACACAAGGCAATAGACTGCATAGACCGGCACCCCCTGTCAGATTTCATCGACTCGTACACAGTATGTGCATTTAGATGTATGAGATGATCAAGATTTAGAGGGGCGTAGAAGTTACGTAGGTTGGGAAGAGCTCCTGCTCTGACACAACGAATATTCGGTACAGACAGACAAAGCCCCTTTCAGATTTCAATGACTGGTGCACAATATGTGCATTTAGATGAAATACGATGTTAGGTATGATTCAGAGGGACGCGGAAGGCTGCACTGATCGATCAGTCACACATGGCCGAGCCGCGAGGAGCTGAACTTGCTCCCGTCTCATTTACTAACTCTGTCACGTGCGGAAGGAACCAACTCATAGATCATCGTAGGAGCGGGCTGAAGCTAACTCTGGTAAAACAAATAAACGATGATGATGATGAGATAACCTTGGAAATCAGACTTTCATCCACTATGTGTATTTGTATCTACATCTACAGCCAGTATAAACGCCCTAGCTTCACAGGTGCGGCAGCAGCTGGTTATATTACACAGAACGACTCGTCACGCCTAACTTTTGCACATCTATCTGCAAGTGATCTATAAAGCTATCCAGAGAAGGTGCCCCTACTGTGCTTGGTCAGTTGGTGATAATAAATATCACTTATCGATAATTCTGGGAAAGTTTTTGAACACACCAATCCTTGGTTGGTAACTCTGGTACTTCGTCTACTACATTTGGCTCGAAAACGCCAAACGAGGTACTAACGACGTGAAGGTGATATCCTCTTGTTGTCAGTGGCTGTTTTCGTACCGCTAAAGTCCTTGACCAGTCACAAAGGTAAAGAGAAACATCGGTGTTCTTAAAACATAAAAGATTTTTACATGGCTGAAGTAGAGTCAGAAAGCTACATCCGTTGAATAGGGTTTAAGAAATACTAATTAGTCCACTATTTAGCTAAATTGCTCTTGATTAACTCGTAATTATCCCTCTTTAGCTCCTGACCAGTCCTGCCTTTAGATGACCTGGGTCCTTAGGTACGTGACAGCAGCTCGGGTGCATTGAACCGGGGTGATTAGTGGGTATCATGTTTCCTACGTTTTGCCGTAAATAGGTGGCGTAGGATGGCAGAATGGTTAGACCAGTGGACACGAGACACGTTTACGTGTTTGATTCCCGGCATTTCTGGTTACATGTTGTGTAATAGGGAAAGTCACTCAACACAACTTTCCTCACTCCACCCAGGTGTAAAAATGGGAACCTGACTTCAGTTGGGGAGGTAAACGGGAGTGGAATGAGAGGGATGGGCTCCACCTTCCAATACTGTGTCCCAGACACACTGCCTCTATGGCCTTAAAAAGTGACTATATTTACCTTTTATCCCTCTACCGTAAAAAGCAAAGTCAACATGTTCTGTTCTGGTGGAGCAAGCGTTCACTTATCTCCAAGTAGATGCTCCTTGTCACCTGCTTAGGGCTGGGTACCGGTACAGAAAATTCAGGTCCAGGTACGGTTCAGGTCCAGAGGATTAGGTCCAGGTCCGGACCTGAACCTGGACCTAATTCAGTATGACTCATACCAATGGTACATTTTACTACAAAGAAATCTGTTCGGTGGAGTATTAGACTTACGCTGGCGTTTTAAAATCCTACAACGCTAAATGCACCTGTGCGATTGACTGTTAAACGTGGTAGAAATTACTATAAACTCTACTCTACTTCACTGTTGTTATTTTCTTCCACCTGCAAGCGCCAAAACGTGTGAATGCCTGATGAAATAATCTGTTAATTTTCCAATCGGTCCAACATCCGGTCCACCTGATTTTTTCAGGTCCGGTTTTTCTGGACCGGTCCAATAAGAAAAACCGGTTTTGTACCGGTACGCTGTACCGATACCCAGCCCTACACCTGCTACCTATGCTCTGCTTGGAGAATGATTTTTCGCGTTTCTCGTCACTAGGATACCGTTAGGCCCCTTGGTGACCTTAATACGGTAGAACTACCAAATAACGGCCGCTGGGAGGAAAATGATATCAACGTAGGCGTGATATGAAAGGGGTCAATCTCATTCAAGGATCATAAACTAGTGATGTGGTCTAAGTTATACTGAAAACATAATAAAGCACATTATAAGACTAACAAGCCAATGATGTGTTACGTCGATGAAGGTTAGACATCCAGGTAATAAGATACGCCAAATAGCAATTACTCAAGTATCTGACCATGATTTTGGATTTTGACTCATCATGCAGAACGTGGGCAGATCACACTCGCTTGCCTTCAAACAAGAAGTCAAACACAACAATAGTAAATTGTACCTTATAGTTCATTAGACATTATTATAGGAGTATGTACTCAATTTACTTTACTTTTACTTTGAGTCTGTAGGTGTAATTAGCCTTCGAGTATGATTATGCAAATAAACGTTATCATTTGAACATTTCTGGAGCCCCCTTGGCTAGGATGAAATCATTGGTATAATTCAGGAAATCTCGAAAACAGTTTTACGCACGATGATTTGCGGGTCGCGACCTTGCGTTATTGTCTCTGAATAAAAGGAGTCAAAACCATTTTCTGTTTTATCGATTCATCCTGACATATAATCCATTCACACGGCGACAGGATATGTTGCCTGGGCTTGTCTATAGGGACGATCACGCACTTCCCTTTATATCACCACACAATGCGCCCCCCGTCCGGACCCGGGGAGAGAATGGGGAGAACTAACCGCCTGAAAGCGTTACCACGCCGAGCCGTGATAAGGAACATGATCGATACCATGGTTGCACGCATGGTGCGGCTTTGTCTTCACGGAAATACTTTTTATTCTAAGCGTTTGGGTCACAACAAGAAGCTCAAAAAGAGAGGTACAGACCAGCTAGGGCAAGAAAGAAAAAAAAATTGATATACCAAAAACACGAATTCTAAACGTGTGTTTTCATCCATCTGACGAAGGTCAGAGTTCTTTACCGAAATTTACGGTGTGTCTTCTTCTAGTGTTGGAACAAAGTTTTAAGTTTTTCACTGCGTGTGTTTCTAGTATAAATGTTACATTTCAGTGACATAGTAACGATCTAGTAGTTTAATTCTTCCGTGATCGACTCCATGAAAAGCATCTAATTTCGAATGCAGCTGTACCTTCCTCGATATTTCAGCTCGTTTTTAATGCACCTGTCAATATAACAATGGAAGCAGTCACAGACAATTAACAGCGCTTGTAAAGAGACCTTTTGTTGTGTGAATGGTCGATGAACTCTTATCATTCTTACTGGTATAAACCCCAGGGGACACTTTGGAGCTGTGGTGGAAACTGTATAATTGAATGTTTTGCAAAATTACACCAGAGACATGTTGTTTTGATTCTGGTGATGTTCAAATATGTAATGCCTGTAACCAAGATTCAATCCATAACCAAGGGATACTATTGCCATGACAATGTCGATTACTTGATAAACCATTACTACTACTATATTTAAGTTCACCGTGATTTAATTTTGCGTATCGATGAAATGCAGACTTTGCGGATGTTACCCCCAAACCAGCGAAATTTAATGAATTTATACAGTCTTTTGTGTCTTGCTGTTGCATGTCACAATATATGTTCTAGTATGCCTAACACTTAAAACGCGTTTTTTCACTTGATAGGTCATACTGTGTAGGTTTAAGTGCGCCATTAATATCTAACCCTGTATCGACGAAAAGGTCGACTGCCGTCAACTGACAATACATTGAAATCGTTCAGTCGTTCAGGCCCCTGTAGTACATGTTTGGTAATCTCCAAGCAGATCCTACGTTAGCATAAGATAGTATCAAAACCTGGTAGAGGAGTGTTTATGCGACCGGTAAATTCTATCCCTTCTATAAAAAAGCCTGAGAAGCATTCTTTCCTATGTTCGCTTCTACCAGCCAGTATAGTAGAAATAGCAGAGAGGCGACTGTACATACAAGTGTATGATAAACGTCGCAGCGAACTACTTTGGCAGCTGACAGTACACATATCTGTCCACAAAAAAGCAGATTTCTTCTTCAGAATTTACACCCAATTTTGGTGTATCTTTCACCCGAAACAAACAATGGATATGGGGTGAGCTCCTTTGCTGGAATTCAGTTCTCGTGAAAGTGTCTATGTCCTCACCGATTGGCTGCAATGGATACTTTTTAAGATGTTTGAGGGGCTGTGACAGGATTACTCTTCAAAGTGGCACAACGCTCTTCTCAAAAGGTGGACTCTCACAGCACTCTGGGCACTGGTGCGGCACTGCAGGGTTCGTAGATAACTCAGAGATAAAGAACGAATTTTCTTCCGTTTTGTGAATTTTGCTGTCTTTTAAGTCATAATTTTACGTATTACGCTATATCTAAATTATTGAAAATCGCGAAATTAACAAAACAGTATCGCAGTGAACGAACCCCACAGTGCCGCACCGTTGCCCCGAGTGCAGTGAGAGTCCACCTTAAGAATAATTGGTATTGCTATCCGGATGGTACCCAGACTATGGTGGACTGCCATCACCTATATTGTGTAGTGACTGACCTGTGTATGGTATCAGATGACTGTTCCCTTGTCGCTGTCAGCTCGTGTTGTCCCACCAGCACAGATACGCCCATAAGCAGACAGGCACACAGGACCACTGACGTGATCACCCGGATAGGGTACAGGCGCGGCATTCTGGACACTGGACAAGGGAAAAAATAGTATGATCAGATTCTATTTCAGCATTCGTTTAGACAATTGTAGTGCCCAGCTAATCTCCAAGCAGATCCTACGGTAGCATAAGATCAAAAGCTAACAGAGGAGTGAAGCCAACCTATGAGTGTGTTTCGCTACCCCGCGTCCGTTTGACTCCCTTTGACCGGCTATACTCCCTGGCCAGCTTTGATACTATCTTATGGCACCGTAGGACCTGCTTGGAGATTAGTGTCTAGTGGAACATAGACAACACGTTTCCTTCGTCACTAACGTTATGACCTGGATTGGGTACAGGCGCGGCATCCTGGCCATTGGACAACACAAGGAAAAAAGCATTTTCAACTTCAGTATTTCTTTCTTTCAGACCCCTGTAGTACCTAGTGCCACAAGTGTGGCATTATATTCTGACCACTACACAAATTAAACATCATACATCATAAGAAAAAATATCATCACGTTCTATTTCAGTACGTTTATGAAGGTTAAACATCCAGGTAAGCAACATTTAAATACAGTTCAATCTCTACAACTGGATAAAAACGGAGATTAACTTCCGGACGTTTTCGGTTGACATCCATCACACTTCTTCAGTGTTATAATTCTAGTGATGCTTTTTATCCAGTTGGAGAGATTGAATTGTATTTGAATATTCTCTGTAGGCATTTGATAAGACCATTGTGGTAAACCTAGTGGAGTGGCCCAACATTACAGCAAGTTTTCTTGCTGTTTCTGTGTCAGGGTATATTTTACAGGGAGGTGTTGGTAGCCCTTCCCCTTTACTTTAACGTGCTTCACACAACACTTCAAACACAGTACCCATATTACGTCCCATCAGAAAGACATGTGCAACCCCAAACGAGATGACTTTCCAGGTGAACCAGTTACCACCTAATTTGGAACAAGAAGCTCAACTATGAGGTTGCTACCAGTTGAGCTACAGGGACGTCCCAAATGTTCCTTGGTGGTACACAAATATACAAAGATGGCGGCTGGCTGATCAGAAAAGCGCGCACTATTCCGCGGGAGGAATCATTCTTACCATCGCGTCTAACACAAATACAGAAGCACAGAGCACGGCAGGCAGATAAATATTTGTAGACGTGTTCGTTGTTAGAACACTGCACGGGTTTCTTGTTTCTTTGTTTATTTTATTTACAACGTATGGAGGCGAGACAGAACAGGTGACAAATCACCTCTAGTAGTGGTCTCAGTAACAAAAAGTACAAAATAGATAAGTAAACAATAGGACAGAAATGCATCTATAACGGAATCAACTAAAAACGCAACATTTTCGAGAAAACACAGATTCTGAAATTCCCCGTAGTCTTTTGCAAAGCTACTATCCTCTCACACATATATGATATACCATCAGGCTCACTCTGTATTGTGTGCGAGAAAAAAATTCTCGTATTAACACAAACGGCTTGTATCCAACCTAAGCTCTGATTGGCTACTGACAGAAGAAGAAAGAGAATAAATATGAATAAGAACACACCAACAAAAAGGATATGTACTAGTATTTCCCTAGTCATCCCCGCGGAAAACATAATTACCACTAAGTGGCCTAAATCTAATTATGTCGAGGGGTCACCAAAACCTAACCACATTTCACATATCAAGGCAGTCCATCCATACACTTTCAAGTTATCTTATTTACAGACGGACAGACTCATATACTCAAAAACGTTGAAGAAAACATAATCTTCTTGTGCAAGTATTTCTAAATAGACAGTTTGAGCAAAACATGTGTACGAAACCAACGCATCGACGGCGAGCCTATATCTAATCTCCATGCAGATCTATTGGGGTCAAGAACAGAACCTTAAGGGCTAAACGGTGTCCTTGGAGATTAGAGACTACCTGCCCTACCGGCAAGGACGCCTGGCAGTGTGAAGGAACCATTCAAGGGGTTCAGTGGTGCGTACACAGCCACGGACGTGCCTTCCGTCCGTTCTGTGCTGTGTGCACAGTCACGGACACACCTTCGTCAGGATTTGCAATGTGGGAACCCAGCGTGATTGATGTAGTATCACTACCAGCTACGTTTTTTGACGTGTTTTTGAGGCATTCACATGGGCTATTTCTATTCTTTAACGTTCAAAACGCATGAAACACGTAAAAAAAAAACAGACGGAGCCGAATTTCTGTTTGGAGAGTATCACGTACACACCTTCGTCGGGACTTGTAATGTGAGACCTCAGCGTGATTGATGTACATGTGGTACCAGCCACGGCTTTCTGCTCGACAACGCATCCGGTGACCGGGTTATGCTCTTGGAATGACCGACTTTTAAAAAAAATCTGGCTTTCTATTTTCACAGTTTTCTTTTTATCTGCCAGTTTGCCTTTTGGCTAGTGGACAAAAAGAAATCCTGACAAAATAAGAATCCCGATAAAAAACAAGCCGTAGCCTAACCTCAGCTTGGAGAGTATGAAATGAACTCACGGTCAAGTAGACAAGAACGTACACGCTTGAGTAAAGCACACGTTAGCTCTATCATATAGAACAGGTGGTGTTCAAACAGGAAACGTATGAAAGCTGTTTACATTTGCTTTATATCGTACAGAACGTACAAAAGCCTTCTACTTTACACGTTCATGTCTTATAAACAGTCGAAAGTCGAGCAAAGCCTTTAGGTAATCGCGCTCCAAGCGGCCGGCCTTGCAGGAGGGGGTCCTTATACCCCCTTCACATTAGGCGCGATTCGATCGGACGACGAGTCTGCGAGCTCTAATTTACGAGGAGACATGACCCTGATGCCGACGAAGAAATGGCTGAGTTCCCCCCCTTCCCGTCAGGGTCATGCCTCCTCGTAATTTAGAGCTCGCAGACTCATCGTCCGATCGAATCGCGCCTAATGTGAAGGGGGTATTAACCCCAACCAGCGAGAGATTTCGTAAACAGTCAGGCTAAGCCTTTACCCAACGTGTCTATGGCTGACATTGAACGAAAAATTTGGTGATGTTTCACGTCAAACCTACCTTACCACTAACACATCTCCTCCATACCCCCGGCCCCTTCCCAGTAGTTGCGATTAGTTGCCTTGCGACAGCTGATCACAAGCGACAAAAGATTTCACCGATAGGTAAACAAATCTCGAATCCAAAGATGATGAGTGATTGTTTTTACGTTTTGTTTATATTTTTGTCTTTTAAATCATTGTGCAACATCTTGTATCATATTCCTATTATAAAATCAAGAGTCACAGAAATCCAAGTTTGGTCGAAGTACGGTCGCCAAGCGATTACAGTCTAGTGGAAAGGGGTGCTAACAACCACCTGTCTGGCATTCAGTCTCCAAAAATATGTTATTCACGTATCTTGTAATATTTGACTGTCATTGAAGGCTGCTTGAAAATCCAAAATCGGAAGAACCTATCTAGAAAGAGAAAAGATAACTACTTTTTCCAAGCAGGCTACTTGCTTTTTCACGAGTTTATTGACCCATGTGAAGGGATTTCAGATGCATGGCGTGGCATAGAAACAAATGGAACCTGGAATTCTCCTTTCACGAAAGTGCAGCCAAGCCTACCCGTGCCAGTCACCCATCGGATCGCCCCCCTCCCCACACAAACAAGTGAATTGGTGTCGGAAAAAACTAATTTCGTTTCAATGACACCGTCGGGAATTGGTACGCCAATTTACATTCATCAAAACCTAAAGGCCGCACTGCTCTAAATTCAATCACATCGTCTCAGTACGAGTAGTGTTAAATATTTCTCCTTAAGCTTGCTGTTCCAAGACCTTCCAATATTCAACGTGCGATTTGAACGAAATTCAGTTTCTGCCAGACTACCTACGCCGGCTGTATGGAAGATTTACATTCATCAAAACCAAAGGCGGCACTGCTCTAAATTCAACCACATCGCCTCAGTACAAGTGGCATTCTATCTTTTCTTGCTGCTCCAATATTCACTTTTCGTGCCCGCGTGCGATTTGAAGGAAAAACCAGACCAAGGAGGTTGACCAGACCACTACGCTGGCTGTATGGCAACTGATTGTGCTAGCGGGGTTCGGCCACAAAAGGGCTTTACTCACCGACACAGAGCAAATGTGACTTCCCCAGGACTGTTAAGGTTGCGCTATTTCAAGACTAAAACTAACTTAATTCAGCCAATATAAGAGCAAGGTATAACAGGCTGCTATGTTGTTTTAGTATATCCATATATGTATGTATATATGCATGGATAAACCAATCAATGATAACTGTGACTTTCCTGACGAATTACTTATTTTGTTTTTGACAAAAAAATAATAATTCTACTGTCCGTACCCCCGTAGGAATAAGGCTTGGTTTGAATCCGTTTTTATTTGGATGAATAACAACCATAACAACCTTACACCACAAAGGTCATGGCATCTGGGAATACTCGCACACATCAAAAGGGACGTTTGTAGCTTTAATTTGTCGTAATCTAATTGATATTCAGATTTGGACAGTGTCCTCTACGTTGTAGTTTCGGGAATGAAACGCACGAGGGAAACTTTCTCCTCTTCTAGCATGAAAATAATCACAAAAGCTACGATACGTGTTCGTCCTTCGAAACATATCACCCGTTGATATCCATTACGCAGGCCATGTATTTTGTTATGTATGATGACAATGCCTGTCTGATCATCAATACAACAGATATATCGCACCCGCATTACAAACACGTTAACTCAGCCCTGCACGGAACCAGGTCACGATATGCCGAGGTAGCGGTATGATATAGTAGTCTTTTACCAGACTATTATTAAAGGGAGAATGATTTTGCCAAGGGAGTTTTGCCAACATAGGGTTTTAGTGGCTAGAGCAAGAGGAAATGTTATTACCCTCCCGCGCACTGACTCTACAGGCCAGTTATTCCTTATTTTTCACAAACTCTACGGTCCATACCCCCGTAGGAAAGCTGTATGATCAAGGAGGTTGTCCCTCTTTTTAACCTCCTTGGTATGATATAGTAGTCTCTATCAGACTATGGGAGAATAATTTTGGCAGGGGAGCTTAGCCAGCATTGGGGTTCATTGGCCGGCGCAAGATGAAGTCCCACCGACTGACTCTGCCAATTATTTTCCCCTTTTCCCCCGAATTCTACGATACATGCCCCCGTAGGAAGGCCTGTTATACGTACTGTGGTTCTCCTTGGACGTATTTCCTATGACGGTCTCCGTCTTGCTTCTTCTTCCTTCACCCGCGTGAATCTTAAACAGTCCCTCAAGCAACCGATCAACGTCCACGTTACTCCAACGGCAGTTCCTTTGGTGTGTTTTAAAATCAAACTGTCGCACAAACACTACTCCACTGCTGTAGCGTTACCGGTGCGCCTGCTACCTGTATTAACCGTGCATGGCTTTCTGTTTCCTACACAATGTAGGTCACGTGGTGAGGACGTCACATCGCATAGAGGGAAGAAGATTTAAATAGATTAGACGATACCATCCAACAGTAAGCCGGGTAGTTATGATTTTTAATCTATAGTTATAATAGGTTATATTATAGGCCAAATGCCATTGTATATCGTACATTGAGCAATAGTATATTCATAGCTAGTGGGGTCCCCCCATAAGTTGTTTTTAGGGGTTTTCTTTCACAGAGAAAATGGTATATCCCAAATTTTAGGTCATCCGAAAAGTAGGTGTGCCTTTTCTGTAGGGCGCGGTTGTTTTTGTTTACCCGTTACGTAGTAAGTAATATTAGTTTAACGGGCGCGGTCCCGGGCCGCAAAGCCGGGCTAGTCTACAAACATCAGGCTATGCAATCTTGGCTGTACCTGATGTAGGACTGTGTGCAATCGCTTACTCTCCAAGCAGAGGTTTGGCTCCGGCAGTTTTCTGAAGCATTTTAGGTGATTTTTTTTTACATACCATCCCTACCATATTCTTCATGTCTGCCGGCCGGCCGACATGGAGAATATGGTACAGAATAAACAAAGGAAAGCACCACAAAAACGCCTAAAACACGTAAAAAAAAAAGTGGTGTCCGACTCCGAACCTCTGCTTGGAGAGTGCTTTAACGATGTTTCGGTCACTCATCCGAACTTCCATGGCAACAACACGTACATGGAATTGGAGGATTTTCTTTAACTTCCTGAAAATAGAATTTGAGCGAAACGTGGACAGGATTGTACGCATCAAAGTCTGCAGTTGCAACTTTCCTGTACATATTATAACAGACAAACTACGCTAGATATAGGGAGAATATTTTTTTTTTCGTGGGAATTTGGTCACCAAAGGGTTTTATTTCGGACGGGGAACTGTGATTGATAGTATTTTAGGCGGACTGAATCTCCCGGCTCTAAACATTAACTTCGCCAAGAAGGTTAATAATATGTTTTCGGTAGCGCATATGTATGTTTGAATGTGTGGATGAACAGTATAATTTCAGAAGGCCTGGATAGGTAACGTAGCACGTAGGTAGGTCTTGATGAGACCACATTCACTCCATTTTTGCCGAATTCTACTCCGCGTACAGCCCGTAGGACGGCCGCCGATACTCTCCAGGCAGAGGTTAGGCTCCGACTGTTTGTTAACGTTTTTTTAGTGGTTTTTATTGGGCTTTCTATTTTTTTATTTTATCTTTCTTTGTCAAAACCTAATTGTTTGGCTGGCGTACTTCAAGAAAAATGACAAAATAGAAAGCCCGATAACGACTAAAAAACGTTAAAAAAAACAGCCGGACCCTAACCTCTGCTTGGAGAGTAGGCCGCCGAAGGCTTCATCGGAAAAGCCCGACGAAAGAGTCTCCTCGTGCATTCTAGACGTCCCTTACAAAACCGGAGCAACGGAGCTGTCTTGAGGGGAAGTCAATTGTAGGATTATTCAGAACAACGATTTACAAGGAAGTCGTTCTAACGAACCGGATGGGAGGGCGTGTCTGCGGGTCCAGCTATGTTTGGCGTGGCCTTCCCTAGCCTCCACAGCAGGCTCTATTGGGCCTTTTCCCGTCTTTTTGCTCACAATCCACTTTTGCTGCCCATTTCTTTTTGTACTGGGTCGCTTGACCATTGACCCTGTTATCAGCGACCCACTACAAAAAGAAATGACCAGCAAAAGTGTATTATGAACAACAAAAGGAAGGAAAAGACCCCAGAGAGCCTGCTATGGATGCTAGACCTTCCCAGTCAATATTGGTAGTCTCTACAAGACAACTACTTTGGCTATAAAACATGGAAAATAATTGCCAGGGGACTTCGGCAAAAATTACACCTTTCCTTAATCTCCAAGCAGATCCTACGGTAGCATAAGATAGTTATCAAAAGCTGCCAGAGGAGCGTAGCCGGCCCAGGAGTGTGTTTGGCTACCGGACTCCCTTTGGCAGCTATACTCCTCACCCAGCTTTGATACTAAATTTTATATTCTGCCTGGAGATTAATCTTTCCTTGAGTCTATGGTCAATTACTCCCATTTTTTCCGAATTTTGAAAAGTGCAATTTAAGAGATTATACTCCGTGCTCGCTATAAATGGAGATCCTTCAAACAAAAAAACAAAAAAATTAGATTCTAAATTATGGATAAAATTTTTTTTCCCGTTTTTCCAAATTCTGAAGAAAAGCGTAGTTTTGTGTATTATACTCCGTACTCAAATAAATGTAGATCCTTCAAACAAACAAAATATTCTCCGATCCCTGCCCCCATAGGAAGGCTAATCTCTAAACATATCTATCCGAGACAAACACAGCACCACCAGTATCTAAGGGTTAATCGGTGTCCACTGGCCCGTGGAGACTGTCTCTTTGCCCCCGATAGATCTGATACTAGTGATAAAACATTATAGAGAGGCCCGACGGAGGCTAGCGCTGCATTACGGACTGGGCGATGTGTGTGGATAGCATCTACCTACTCTCCAATCAGAGGTTAGGCTCCGGCTATTTTTTTTAACGTTCTATGTTAGTCGTTTTTATCAGGCTTTCTATTTTTGTATTTTATCTTGCTGTGTCAAAACCTAACTGGCTGGTTTGGCTGTCGTACCGTTCAAGAAAAATGACAAAATAGAAAGCCCGATAAAAAATACTAAAAAAACGCTAAAAAGCAGCCGGAGCCTAACCTCTGCTTGGAGAGTAGCATCCACCAGGCTCCCTGAGTTGTTCCAAGTCGCAAACTGTATTCCTCGGCCAACCAACTCCTCTGGTGTGTTTTCAGTCTATTTGGTCAATTTCTAATATTTTTCCAGCGACCTAGGGAGCCTGGTAGAGGCAAGTGTATGGCGCTATGTGCAGCTAGAAAAAACAACACCGCAAGTTGCGAGACCGAGTGGATTTATAGCAAATAGGAATAACTTTTTGTCTCATTTTTCGGATTTTTTTCGGGTGGGTTTAATCCTACGTGAGTATGCCAAATTCTGTGTATTGACAGCTTATTGCCGTTATTGGCACTAGGGTCCAACGAAACAAGCAAACAAACGAACAAACAAACTGGTGTCTCCAATCCGATTGTCAGAAATGCTACCAGATCAGAACACGTTATGGTCTTACACATTATATTTGCTGACAGATAAGGGGTAAGTCTGGACTGATGCCTGCGATATAAATGAAGTGTATAGTGAGTAGTATTTGAATGGAGGGTTTGGTGCGTACATCAGTTTGTTCAAAATCACCACCTAGCGGTCTCAGTAAGCATCTCAAACGTTTGCCATTTGGGTCACTTGTTTATGTATTTTGATATATGAAATCTACTTCACGAGCAGGTCATTCAAAGTTTGAATTAAGAAATACTACTAGATGAAAATGGTGATAATTTTTGGTACCATATACTTTATTTTGCCAGCAAATTAGCTGGACCGGCAACTCAAATAGTATCATATAGATGACACATTGGTTGTGACGCATTACGAGCCATCAATCACTCACTCCGTCAAGCTTACTTGTTATCCCCCCATGAATAGTTCTCTCCAAAACTCTATCTCTGTTGTCTATCCCTGCAGGTAGTTGGTGTAGCTTGTCAGCTTCGAGCTGTTTCAGGTATGCCTTGTGCGGTCTTCCACGTACGTATTCTGTTTCCGTTGTTCAGGTTCCACAGTAAAAGTTTGTATGTTACTTCTTCCTTTTTCTCCAGCATTGACGTAGTTCCTTTGCCGTATTGTTCAGCGATCGGGGATATATTCTTGTACAGCTAATAACGATTTGAGTCTTTGCCTCCATGAGACGTTTCTCAGCATTCCGGTATATGAGCCATTTAACCTTCCCTTCAGGATTTTTGTGATTGTCCAAATTAAATTCCTGGCCCGTAGAGGAGGATCGATTCTACTGCTGCTGTGAAAGACTGATTTTTGTAGACGAACTAAAGTCAGTTTTCCACACTACTAACATCTTACGATCCATGTAGGCAGTAATATCGGTGCTGGCGCACAGGAGTGCAGAAGCACCACCTAGCGCGATGAGTGGGTACTGTCAAATTTGGAGTTCCTGTGGCCTCTTATGAAGAAGACACTTACCTTTGGGTTTACGTCATGTAATGTTAAGTTCAATGAACAGGTATAAAATAGTTTGTATTCAATGAATACAAAGCAGCATTTTCATATTCGTCTGAAAGTTCAGCTGGGACGGTTATCGACATTGTAAAAGTCTTACAAGTGTACAAAGTACAGCCATTACCAACGTTAACAACAAGCTTTCGGGCAGTCATCTGATCCTCAGTCGAAGCCTAACCCGAAGACGGGGGCACCTATGACCCATTGATGACGTCACACTTCTATTCAGGTCACGTGAATCAGCCGTCCAGTCATTCCAACTTGGGAGGGGCCAGAGGACAGACCGAGAGCTGGTTGGTAAGAGGTTTACATTTTATTGTAAATAATTTATTGTAAATTATTGTAATATATGATTTTATTTTCCATATCTTACAACAGATAAAGAACAGTTCTGTGTTCTATTGCAACAAATGTCTTATTTTCTTGCTCTCTGGCCAATGGATGACTCCCTATCTAACGACTGAGGCATTCCTGTCTTGTACACACGGTGAAGTCACCAGTTTGATGATTCCGGCCTTGTACAGTTCCACTAGCTTCACGAACTCCCGGTCCATACGGTGCCACGTGTTGTTCACCCCGCCGTCTTTCGGCCCCGTCTGGGAGTAGTGGTAGCTGGTGGTGAAACACGGACAAGACATTAAAAATGTGTATCTTCACCCCCCATTCTTGTTCTATGATATACTATTGATTATCTCAGTGTACTTTTTAGCATATTAATGTATCTGTTTAGACTTTTTGCTTGGGGGTGGGGGGTGACAGCAAATAGTGTAGGAAGTTTAAGAGTCGGTGACATCAAAATTAAAGTAGATAACTGTATTGTATTTAGAAAAGAAATCCTGGTACGGAGTATTTCTTTGCTTGATAGATTTCTCACTGACCGTGTGATACAGAAAACAAATAAAGAAACAAAGAAACAAACAAAGAAACAAACAAACAAAAGAATTCGTTGCAATTCACGCACCTAAGCGGTTTTCCGTTCCTGTCCATGTTAAAAGGCCAGAAGCCGTACACTGTGATCTTCTCACAGAAGGAGAGGGCGGAACTGATCATATAGAAACCTGCAAAACCAACAGTATTATTATTATCATCATCATCATCATCATCATCATCATCATCATCATCCTCGTCATCATCACCATCAACACCACATCCACAGCATCATCTTCATTCTAGACAGAGACGAACACGTTACAGTTACACGTTACACGTTACAACACGACCATATTGCGTATCAAGAAAACGAGATATCAAATGTTGAAGTTCCGCTGTAGTACCATAAAAAGCCGCTATGGGGCCCATTATTGAACTTGACCTTTGGCTTTGCTTTCACGACTCTGACCAATGTACCAAAACATCGGAAGGATCCATCCACAACGTTAAACTGTTCACAAACGCACTCTAACACACGACACCGGAAGCACAACCTTCTTGGCAAAGATGAAAAAGGGCCATCAAAGGACGTATACTTAGGCTAACGTCGCATATTTTGAACGGCTGTCTGTGGAAACGAAAAATAGAAATATATAGGTAACAAAATAGTGCCCACAACTATTCTCGTTACGCGTCGTGTAGTTTGGCGACTTTTATATCATATTTTCCGTTCCCGAAAGCTGCCCGGCCGGGCCCCGGTTTGGAAACGTGACGTAGGCCTTACCAGAGGAGAAGCTCTTCTCATCAAGCCCCCTATCGGTCCAGAACTTTTCTGCAGCGATCTTGTGATGAGGATGGTTGAAGACGACTCTGTTTGGCACTCTCGCTTTGGGCACGGCGGTCTGGAACCAGATGAGCCTAAGTATAGGGGTGGTACCGGGACAGAAAATTCAGGTACAGGTACGGCCCAGGTCCAGAGGATCAGGTCCAGGTCCGGATCTGAATCTTCTTGTTTGTGAATAGGCGATACTTGAAACAATGGCCCATTTCGCTACTGTAAAAAGGAATCTGTTTGGTGTATCCTATCTTCACGTAAGCAATGCCAACTATCTCAGTTAGGTTCAGAGAACAAGTTTGACGTCGAATTTATCAACATATACAACGCATGGAAATATCAATCATTTCCGGTAGATTTAACCGGTACACCGGACCTTTACCCAGCCCTACCTGCGTATGTTCCATCGCACGTTGAACGGCATGGTGAAGATCATGCTCCTGCCGTACTTGTTCCTGATGATGTGGTTACGGAAGATCCTCAGCCAGTGCATGCTGCGGATGTCTTGGTATCTGGAAAATGTTTCAATGTCAGGTCAGCCTGATTTAACATTATTCATGTCAGTAATGTTATTGGTATCAATTGTAAGTATCGTCGTACACAGTACAAAACTTACTCGAGCACCTGGAAAGATTTGGAAAAGATCAGACGTTTTAGGTAGCTGATCAGTAACTGAGTAAAATCCGTACTACAACAGGATTTAACACAAATTTTACCTGTTGGACTCTTTTTCCAGTCACTGACGAAAAATGGTGTTTGTGGAGGCTACCTTAAAAGTCTGATATTTTACAAAATTAACTTTTGTATATTGTATACTGTGTATCTTATTTCTTAGATGTGTAACTTTTATCATATTAGGTATTCTATGTAATGCATTTATCTTTTTCCAATTCACTGAACAATATTCAACTACTATAATCGAAATTACACTAAAATGGATTGTAGAAAAATGTATGGATATAAACGGCAACAAAGGGTAAAAACAAAATGGCAACATAACGCTGTAACTGAGCATAAGACAACAGATGTAATAAGTATTGGTTTCTCCTGTCGATTGGACAGATGAGGTGGCAGACAGGCTATTTGCCTGTTTGCCTGACCTGCACATGACTTTTTATGGTGAAGGAGGGGTGTGCGATTCCTTCTCCACCCTCTCGTCTACTGGAGCACTAAGTCTCACAGGGCCAACTGTATGCAACGTGTGAGGCGGCTCCAGCAGATGCAGCTTTGTTGTTCGGAGTATCCGTCTCCTAGGAGGACTTCCAACCAAGGATGTAGGGAGTTCCTCCTACCCCCGACACGTATGCCATGTGCCTTGTAATAAGTAAAACTCCAGTGATACCTACTCTTCATGTACAGTGAGAGAGTTGCAGGTGACGAAATGTGTCCTGATGCCGATGTCGTCTTTGAAGGGGTCTGCCATAGGCGGCATATTGAACCTGGAATCACAGTGGAGAAATATCAGTGCATGGCGACTAGTTATGGCATGAAAGAGAATAAGGTGTCTCTATTCCAAATATCAAAATATGGTTTAGGTTCTCTTTTCACTGCATAACGATCGCTGAGCGACCGTACAGCGGCTAAAATTGGATTTTTGTGTCCAATGATTTCATTTAGAGTATTACGGAACATGTAAAATATGAGATAAAAGGACAACAAAACCCACCAAACTTAACTATTATAGAAGAAGTTTATATTTGCAAGTTCGTGCCCGAGGGCTAATTGCATGTACGTGGTATAAGTATATAAACATAGTGACAATGGACAGTCATGAACAATGTAATTATAATGTTGATCCGTGTCTACCTTTGTGTTGGAAGAAAGTTTAGCACAAAGTCATACCTTATGATGAACTCCCCGCTGTTAATCTCCCGCCCACACCTGCTGCCCCTAAGCAGTCCACTGCTGCCCACGATGTTACAGGTTTTAAACTGCTTGTAGGAAAACGGCGAGCTCTGAATGCAGGGAAAGAAAGGAGGGAAAAATCGAGGTAAATAAGACACTAAGATAGCTAATAGAAAACATTTAAATCAGGTCCTTCTACTGTACTGTAGTTATGATGGAAAATGTAACGGAATGTTTTAAAGGTTTTAGACTACTTAAGAAATTTAGACACGTCAATCATCTGACGTCAAGAACCATTCTTTCAAGATACTACTTAATGATGACGTAACAAAAATACTAATCACCATCACTAATACAATCCTTATTACTGGCTTACGTGTACAATAAAACCTCCTGTATTTACAACTAAGGAGCATGATAACAGGTGACGTCTCGATGGCCGTCTGCCATCTTCTTCAGAGCAATCGGATAAAGAACTTCGTTATTCAGTCATTCACTAGCCCGATGAAATTATTCACGGATGTACAAGAAACATACCACAGGCTGCCTCCCTGCCACCACAGCTGACAGCTTGTACTCCACATGTCTCTCTGCTGCCAGAGTCAGCGGCGTGTCTTTGGACGTGTTGTTCTGCGTCACGATGTACATTCGGGAAGTGCTCAGGTTAGACTCCAGCGCCGATCTGGGATGAGTGAAGTAAATCATTAGTACAGTGGTACAAGTATAGACCGGTGGTACGGTGGCATTTTGGTCAGGGATAATGACTCAGAACCTAGAGGTACTGACTGGACGTAGGTGAAAATATGTACCTAGCTTCGGGCCCGCCAGCTTACTAACCCAACACCATAACCACTAGACCGGCGCTTGAACCCCACTGTGACACAACTCCACCTTTTCTTTTTTAGATTCGTCCTCGAATCTCCGAATTCGATATTCCTGTGCGGCAAATCTTCCCTTTACAAACAGGGTCGGTGTCGGAACACTGAACTGAGGCGAGTAGAAACGGTCTCATTTCTCCGGGGTATCGACCCCGCCAGCCTACCGTAACCGCTAGGCCAAAAGGTCCGGACTAGTTGGACTGGTCAGTTGGTGGCGCTTGAACCCCACCGTTACAGGTATGCAGTACAAACCTGGTGCATCACGCCATGAGACGGTTTACCGGGTATAAATACCAACAAACCTACCTGAGTTCCTCCGCCGCATCAGGTCTGAACCGCCAGGTCCTGTCGATGGAGTCCAGCACGGACAGGATCTCCCGCGGCGGCGCCTGGAGCCGGGTGCCGTTATACATGATGTCATCGATCTCCTTCGGGAAGCCCGGCAGGGTCTCATCCACGTCCAGCAGGTCCGTTACTGCGGTGCTGAGGGGATATGAAACATTACACTTGGCAGACGCCCATTCTGTAGAGCAATTCAAAGTCGGGGTAGCCAAGCATTGCGGCTGCCCCAGCTCTAGGACCATGTCATGCCTTAGCAAGATATGTTGTATATCACTGCACTGTTTTGTTGTTGAAAGATTTCCTTTTTAATTTCACCATTTTTGTTTCACCCCCACCGGTCATGCCAGGGCAACCTCACTCCCCTGGGCACAATGTCGTGCGAGGGGCTTTGCCCAGTATCATGTAGATGTAGATGTAGATGTAGTCATTGTAGATGTAGTCATTGTAGATGTAGATGTAGATGTAGATGTAGATGTAGGTGTAGATGTAGATGTAGATGTAGATGTAGGTGTAGATGTAGATGTAGATGTAGATGTAGATGTAGATGTAGGTGTAGGTGTAGATGTAGATGTAGATGTAGATGTAGGTGTAGGTGTAGGTGTAGATGTAGGTGTAGATGTAGATGTAGGTGTAGGTGTAGATGTAGGTGTAGATGTAGATGTAGGTGTAGGTGTAGATGTAGGTGTAGGTGTAGGTGTAGATGTAGATGTAGATGTAGATGTAGATGTAGATGTAGATGTAGATGTAGGTGTAGGTGTAGGTGTAGGTGTAGGTGTAGGTGTAGATGTAGATGTAGATGTAGATGTAGGTGTAGGTGTAGGTGTAGATGTAGATGTAGATGTGCGTGAATCAGGTTGGTAAGCAATTGACCAGTGACTGTGTAGCAGGCGTCGGTGCCAACAAGTTGATACAGAAAGAGGACAATAGATCTAGACGTAGCCTGGTATCCAGCCCTATTACACTATAGCTTCCGAGTCTCTCCTGAATACAATAAGGCTGGATACCAGGCTGATGTAGACGCACTTGTTGACTTAAGGAGTCTGAGTCAGAAAATCTAGTCGTCATGAACCGTGATGAGGAGGGGGGGGGAGGGGGGTATGAACTCAGATTTGAGACCAACAAACTAATCTTATCCAGTATTGCTTCTTGTGGCACTTGTAGGCATGCTTTCGTTAGTCTGCTTAGTGAATTTTGCTATTCATTCACCTGGCTAACTATGTACACTTTCATGCACGAAAAAAGCTTAGAATATAGCTTCGATTGTTTTGCACCTCTATGAAGTAACGTCCTTACGTGTTGGTAGTCTGCCGGATGAGCATGCGCGGTGCGCACATGGAGAGGTTGGCCCACGGGTAGAGCTGAGGTAACCTGATAGTGATGACGTAAGGACCGTCCATAGTGATGACGTTATACACAGTCATGACGACACACACCAGGAACACTGACGTCAGACGACGGAGCCTCTGCTGTGGCATGTCGACTCTTTTACCTGTTGATGAAGTAATCGGATTTTGATTGGAGAAAATGTTGTAAGTACCATTAGCTTCAAGACATAACTTACATATCTCCAAAATTAGAACAAGCTTTGCACAATCAACCAATTAACCGATTAGCAAAAACTATATATCTTCTTGGTTGAGTCGGCCAGCCCATGTATTTACCAAAACATTGAAAATCCATCTTAAATTGCATGCAGAAAAGAAACTTCCAAATAGCTAGATTTAGAATAGCTGTCTTCGCTTTTAATTCATGTAAATATATTCTTTTTCCGTATCAGTAAAGTATACACCTGTTTGGCTTATTTTGGGAAGGGTATTGCAAAAGAGTTATTGATATACTCAGTTGAGCAGCAATTTATCAGTGCTGAAATAACGGGAAAGCAAAAACATGTGAAGTTTTTAAAGAATACAATAAACAGAAGCAACTGCAACCCAACTCAGTTCTGTCACCTTTATTATTATGGAACAATGTAGGATACATGCAGGAAGATGGCACGTTGTCCCCTAAGCCCTGGTTAGGGTCAGAGTGAGGTGACCTAGATACGGCGAATCCCTCTTTATTCTACACTAAGCTGACTGGTGCGTCATGTTGCCATGGCGACAGCATGGCGGCTAATGTTTACAAATATCCATGGTTACGAAATAAACAGTTTAGAATATAGAAATATTACATTCCGTAGTTTTCATTATCAGTATTAAAGAGATGAAGCCGAGCCTATGTACTAACAGTAGTTTTAGAATCCATGGTTTACATTAATTTGATTTAGCATTATAACCCCCGTCACTGTTTGAACTTTGTTACGACTTTTATATCTGTATGCCTGTAATATGAATGTACTTTAAAGCTACAATAGAAGCTAGTTGATTGCACAACGAATTAATGCAAAGTTCTGTTAATTGCAGAGAACGGCAAAATCCCAAACCGGTGATGTCCAGCTGGATAACTTCGCTTTGTTGCACCATCCGGATAATTGCACGAAATACGCTGGCAAATTTGTTGTGCAATTAAACAGCTTCTACTGTGCTGGGAAGCACTCAGCAAAATATGTGGATATAGTTAATGTTTAGGCAGTTCCCAAGCTAACCTCGCTCGTTTGAAGTCGCACGTTTTCTGGAACTCTCGCGTGAACGGCACGGAGAGTTCTCACGCGAGTTTTCGATACGCCCGGTGCACGGTTGTTTCCGTACGTCCCGTTCCATCAGGGAAGCGGGTTTCACCGACCTCTCTGCTACTTCAACTTCCATTAGAACGCCCAGAACCATTACGTGTGAAGAAAACATGAAGCCGTCGTCATGGTAACGCGTTCTTCGTGTTGTGTAGGGATCTGATAAGAGTTGTGTTATGTTTTGGATTTATCAGTACAGGTGCTTATCAAATACTGCATGAATGTAGCAGCATCGAAACTGGTGATGCAAAAACTGTGTCGTGTCCCTAGGCTCATGCTCGCTGTCGGTATTAATCAGAGATTATGACTACTTCAGATCCATGCCGAATGGAACGCTGAAGGAAATGCTAAGCAATAAACAACCCTGTAGAAAATATGGTAGCAAATGGAAGATGATTTGGAGGAGGGTGACCCTTGTGGTATTTTACATGACGTTATTTGTGTGTGTTTATCGGAATATTCCTATCCGAATGTATGAATGTTGGTATTACTAGTAACCAGCTTCGTGTATAGCAATTTCTAATGGTGACTCATACTAAAATTGCGCGGCTGATATTGTAAATGCGTCTCTTGGGACGACATGTAAACGTTACATTGTAGCGTTACATTTAGGCGTCTATGTTTAGATTGCATTAACGTTTCGCTTTTTGTGTCTACTTAGTTCACAACCTGATTTCTGCCAAGATAACAGGTTTATCTTGCAGTAAAGGTATTTCCACCGCCGCCCCCCTCCCCCCAACCTGTCATAGAACCCGGAAAGAACGTTCTCACCTTTCAAGGTCATCTCCCCTGTGTCCTTCAATTCCGCACGGGACAGAGGTCACTCCCAACCGCAACCTGTTTGAGTCTCAGATCGTCTTAGAGAAGAATTTTTACTCCGCAAAGTGAGAGAGGTCTTTCCTGTGGTCATTTTTTATTCCGGCCCACACAAGTGACCCACCTAACCGGTTTGACCTCTCGCATTCTATAACAGGCCTATAGAACATCCCGTGCCGCATTCTCACTAGGACAATTGGGCGAAAATTGAATACGATAATGTGTGTAAGGCGGCGAACAAAGGGAGGCAAAATGATTTAGTGGAAAATCGTTGACATCGTGGGTATTGCTTAATGGGTAAAAGGAATAGACCGGGCAGGTGGGGCAGAAGAGGAATTTCATGCGCAGAAATAGATTTCTTTCTGGTTCACACCAATATTTTATCAACGTTAGTGCGACGTAAAATTTAACGGATCGCACAGCAAATTTCATGGACAAGAAAACGAATCTTTTCACACTTTGTATGTTTTGTTGTCTATTCAGTCATCATACTTTTGCATTTTGCATGATAGTCCAATGATGAAGGCCTGGGGCACACAATAGTCCAGTGGAATAGGGGCTTTAGTCATTGTTGTCCCATAGCCCTGTGAAAGGGAGTTTCGATAGAGATATTGTTTATTTTTGTGCGTGCTGTTTTAGCCTCTTTACCACTCAATGCCTCTCTCCCTACCTCCCACTCACTCACTCACTCTCTCACTCACTCACTCACTCACTCACTCACTCACTCACTCACTCACTCACTCACTCACTCACTCACTCACTCACTCACTCACTAATTAGCTCTCACTTACTTGATGTTTGAGATAATTATTGCTACAAAAATTGTTGCTACAAAAATTGCTACAGCAACGATAGGTATAACATTTTTTTTTCAGATTTATTTGTCACAAATTGTTCCAGGAAGCTGTTGAGATGTAATGCCTTGGGTCCATGGATTGTCGCTACTGTAGACGTGAGTGAGTCTATTTTCTCCCAGTCCAGAACTAAACAAACATTGCTAACTCTCCTGAGTCTGGTTGCATGGCTGCGTCACCAGTTTGATAACTCCGTCCTTGTACAGCTCCACCAGTTTGACGAACTCCCGGTCCATGCGATGCCACGTGTGGTTTACTCCGCCGTCTGTGTTCAGTGTGACAATGGATGATTGCTACTCTTTAGGTCCATTTTCTACCAGTCCGAAACTAAAGAAAAACACTGCTAACTCTCCCGAGTCTGGTTGCATGGCTGCGTCACCAGTTTGATGACCCCATCCTTGTACAGCTCCACCAGCTTGACGAACTCCCGGTCCATGCGATGCCACTCGTTCTCCATTCCCCCGTCATGCTGTTCGCTATGCGAGTAGTGATACCTGGGTAATAAACATGGCGGAGACACAACAGTCAGTTCAAAATATAAACATTTGCTAAAATATCTGTGAATAGTTAAGTCAGGATTACTGAATAACAAAGGTCTTCATTCACAACCGTTTGTTTTTCAAGAGTCGACTTTTCGATGGCCGCCTGTCATTGTTTGTGACTGCATTGGTAGAAGCGACACCTATCTGCAGTGCGGAGTGAAACAGTCATTTTCCTGATTAAGATGACTTTGTCATTCATTTGTAATATGGTCGATATACGGCGACTCAATCAATCAATAATTCAACCAATTAATCCATCAATCAATCATTCAATCAACCAACCAATCAGTCTATCAATCAAAACAAGCAAACAAGATTAGGAAATATTTTACATAAAAAAAGTTACAAGCTGAGGTTAAACATGAAGAAAATGCAGAACTCTCCCCACCTGACTTCTCTCCCGCCTCTGTCCGTACGGAATGGCCAGAACCCGTAAACCGTTACTTCTTCACAAAAGGAGAGAGCGGAGCTGATCATGTAGAACCCTGCGAACAAATGCACCAAAACATGTGTGAAAACAGATAAAAGTCTGCTCTAAACCATGTAATTCTAACTAGGGACAGGACTTACGTGCCATGCCTTAAAGGGGCATTCCACTCCACACGGGAGTGTTATTTTCCGATAGATATCAATTTTAGGAAGTAATAAATGCATACTACCTCACATTATACGATAAAGTACCCAGTTGCTCCACATGCCTCAAAAGCATTCAGTCCTCTACTAAACTCCCCAAGTACCCTCTAATTGAATTAATCCTATGGCTGAATACAATGCAAAACTTTTAGGTAAGGTTAAAAAACTAATTTCAGGATCGCTAAGAAATCTCATCTTGTTATGTGTTCTCTGCTATCTTATGAAAAATTTGCCTTCTCGGTGTGCTTAGCGATCCTCATTTATTCCGAAAATATGCACGATAAACAAAGTGTCTACGTGTATAGGGAATGCATAGGGAGGGTCTGCATGGGTTTAGTGAGTGTCATATTGTTTTACAAAACACACATCGCGCAATTCATCCCAAGGTGAATTCCACAAAATTCGGCTGATTATGTATTCATTGACACATTATCTATTGGAAAACACCACCCCCTTCTGGAGTGGAATGCCCCTTTAAGTGCATATGAACAGATGGGTTGCATGATCTAAGGATTAAACCTGGCCAACCCTGAGGATGAACTATAATGGCCGATACCATTGCAAGGTTCTCTCCTTTTATTTCACTGTTACAAACGAACATACAAAACCCACTGGTCAACAGATATACTCAGCGCCACAGGCGACAGGTAGTGGAAGCTTTCTAAAACGTCTGACCGTTTCCAAAACCATATCTTGTTGCTTGAGTAACTGCTATTTGGCGCATCTTTTACTTTGATGTCTAACTTTCATCCAAGCATAGATTCAGGCTGTGAATAAAGAAGAATCTTGTTATATCCGGTGATTTTCCAACCTAATGAAATTATTATAGAAAAGGTGGGATCTTTCGTCTTCCACTGTCTTCGAAAAAGGAGTCGAACCCAATAACCCAGGATCTAGAGTTAGCTTTCACTAGTTTTAGACTAGAGAAGACACTTGTGATATTGTATTTTACACTGTTTGAATCTTTTGTTACCTGCGATTAGCCCACGGGCAAGAATTTGCAATAAAACTTGACTCAATATAATTGTTCAGGATCTGAGCTCACATCAAGTTGTACCTACCTGAAGAAAAGCTTTTCTCCGTCAGACCCCTTTCCCTCCAGAACTTGAAGGTCTTCACTTTGTGCTGGGAGTCGTTAAAAACTACCCTGTTTGGCAACCTGGAATAAATGAAAGGTTTATTGTGATGATGATGGCCATCCACAAAAACCGGTACATTACAGCCTGAGGACAGATTGTTCACAAATAAAACTTAAACTGGTTAACGTTACTACTTCCACAAATTATCATTAGACCGAAGGAAGTAAATTTTATGGCTGTCATGAGTACGCTCGTTAATATTTGCCTTATTTCGGAACAAAAGAAGAGAAAAAAGATTTGTTACTTTTCAGCGATGGTCAATACATGAAACTTATGTCGAAAACGTCTTATCAGTCCTATCGCAAATCGTCCTATATACTGTTATGAGGAGTATTGCTGTTGTCTTTGGTTTCCTGGCGGAATCTAGCTAACTACCACTTTATTTACGTAAGTTACGTCACGTTGCTTAGAAAAAGTACTTGTGAGTCTACAGATAGAAGATGTCATCCAAAAAATTTTCTTGCTGTGGCTTAAGTAGAATTTTGATACTCTAAAACAGTTAAGCAAATGAAAAAAAAAGATGATTAACCTTGACTTTGGCACGACCGACTGGAACCAGAGGAGCCTCTGGAGATGGAACCTGGTGTTGAAGGGCGCGGTGAAGATGAGACTCCTCCCGTACCTGTTGTCTAGCACGTAGTTACGGAACAACCGCAGCCAGTGCGTGCTGCGGATGTCTTTAAATCTGGAAACAGAAACAGGAAAAAGTATAAGTATGTTGTGAGGTATAGGATAAGACATTTGATTTTCATCAGACTCTAGCTACGGAACAACCGGAGCCAGTGCGTACTCCGGATGTCTTTAAATCTGGAAACAGAAACAGGAAAACCCTAAGCATGTTATGTTGTAAGATATCTCTGATGAGTAGGATATAACGTTTCATTTCTATCAGCGTATCCCGTATCTGTTATCTATGGCGTAGTTACAGAACAACCGCAGCCAATGGGTGCTGCGGATGTCTTTAAATCTGGAAACAGAAACAGGAAAAAGTAAAAAGGATAAGTATGTTGTGAGATATCCCTGGTTACTAGGATATAGCATTTTGATTTTAATCAGCGTATTCCGTATCTGCTATCTATGACGTAGTTATGAAACAACCGGAGCCAATGGGTGCTGCGGATGTCTTTAAATCTGGAAAAAAAAGTAACAACGTATTGGTTTTGGTATTGGGTGGGCCAACTACTCACTCTTTGCAGCCAGGGGCTGAATTGCGAAAAGCTTACAATAGGCGGGGCTAAATCGCAAGGGTCTGGAGCGAGGTGTCATTCGGCGCCACTCAGGTTTGTTTGTTTGAGGTGACCAATACGACAGTAATTGCCTCAGGAATGTTGTAAGATACTTTCCGTGACTAGGACATACTATTTCATTTTTATCAGCTATTGTATTCTGTATCTGTTATCTATGACGTAGTTACAGAAAAATCAGTAGCAAAAACTGAAAGTATGCATTTGCTCATATGTAAACGTCCATGTGGTCGATCATAAAGAAAGAGACTTTATCTCAACGAAGAGAGAAACGTACTTATAATGCAGCGTGTCTCCATTGCACGTGACGAGATGTGTCCGTGTCCCCACGTCGTCTTTGAACTCGTCCGTGACAGCCGGCATGTTAAACCTGGAGAAAGTGAATATTATAGAAGATGATATGTAAGTTGTCCTACACCATGTACATATAAATGTTCTTTTTTAATATGTATTGTTTATGTGTTTGTCAGCAGGGCTAGCCCTTTTAATAGCCATAGGCTAGTTGGGCAGCCCTGGCTGTGTGTTCGTTGCAGCCAAACCAATAAATAAAATAAATATAGAGCAATGTATTACACACTATACTGTGAACTGATTATTACAAAACAACGTAATAAGAGGTCATAGGGGCAGTGGCTTCTTATCGACATCTACGGTGTTCAGGGTATTGGGAGAGAAGGAACCCACTCCCAAACCAAAGTCAGGTACCACTTTTTACACCTGGGTGGAGTGAGGAAAGTGCCGTTCCTTATACCCCCTTTCGACTAGGACGGCGCTCTCGCGGCGCTCTCTCTGCGACCTCAAATTGGGAGGAGCGCGGTGAGAGCGCGGTGGGATCGCCAAGGTCGCCATGGGAGCGCGCAGAGAGCGCGGTGGGAGCGCCATGGTCGCCATGGTCGCCATCACCTCCGCGACTGTTTTGAACCTGCTCAAAACAGTCGCCGTGAGAGCGCCGTGGACGGCGATCCACCGATGAGCGCAGATAGAGCGCCAAGAGAGCGCGCAGCGAGCGCCGTGATGATGAGCGCCAACAGAGCGCACAGCGAGCGCGGTGAGCGCAATAGGCCTCAACAGTGGTTTATGATGCCAATTTAGCTAGGATGGCGCTCTCACCGCGCTCTCTCTGCGCTCTCAACTGCGGTTTGTGAAGACGTATATTTGACATATAGACAGAACCCGGAGAAATGTCCAAAATGTACCGGTGATGAACAATGAAACAAACTGAGATGGAATAAGCAAGGTTTAAAAACAAAGGTTTATCAATTCTCAACTAATTTTTGAATTTCAACATGGTTTTCTTGTTCTCCATCTGTGCATTTAGATTATTGAAGTCCCATTTTCAACTAAATTGTTAAATTAAAAGTGTTTCGGTGTTGTATGATTTACACCAATGACGTGGCATGATAAAGATATTTATGGTGAACAAGCTACATGACAGATTTAAGAAAAAACAGCAAGAGAAACGTGTATATTTCAGTCTGAGTGACTGTACAGTGACCAAAATTGGATTTGTTTGCAGCCTTGATTTTATACTTTGAATGTTATGTAAGACGTAAAAGGATGACTTCAAAGATACCAAAATACACTATACGTCAAAAGATTCGTTCTTTATCTCTGAAATTCGTTGAGTTATCTTTCGAATCTTTGCTAGCTCATAAAAAGATGCTGACATTTGAGTTTTTCGTCGCGGTGAGAGCGCGCTGGGGTCGCCGGAGAGATTCCACTAGAGCAGCTTTTTCCGGCGTCGCGGCGCTCTCACCGCGCTCTGGCCAATTTTCCATCGCAGCGAGAGCGCCGTGAGAGCGCCGTCAAGTGGAAAGGGGGCCTTAGGACACAACATCTATTCAAGAATATACCAAGAATCGAACCAGTCACCTCTCAAACTAGTGTCCACTAGCCGGGCCACTCGGCCATTGGACGCCACATCACATAAACGTATATCTACTGCAGTGGACAACAACTGTATCTAATGCCTGCAAAATATCACCGCAGTGTCACTGTCTGTAACAATTATAATCATGAATACTTCTCAAGATTTTACGGGCTTCAAATTGTAAAGGCATCAGAGACCGTAAATTGTGGTTAATGATTTGCAAAAACTGACCTAATTTGACCACGCTTTCATGTCATTCATCATAAACCATGCGTCAAAATATCCTTTCTTGCTTTGGAATTGACGAGGCATACTTATTGAACACTACGATGATACAATGCTTAGATATTAGATCATTGTTGGAGCGAGGGCGAATGTAACATAAATTTCTGTAGGATCAATATTTGTCGACATTCAGAAGGACATACGCAGTTCTGAGGTAGAACAGGTTTGCTGAGGGAAAATGATGGACATTGGCCATGATACGCCCTGACGCACACACACATACACACATAAACACACACGCGCGCACACACACACACACAAACACATGCACACACACACACACATGCACACACACACACACACACACATGCACACACACACATGCACACACACACACACACACATGCACATACACACACACACACACACACACATACATACACACTCACACACATACAGACACACATATACACACACACATACATACAAGCACACACACACACACACACACACACACATATGCACAATCTTACCTTATAACAAAATCTGCACTGTTGATACTATCTCCACAGTTACTACCCCCAAGAATGCCGCTACTTCCAACGATACTACAGGTTTTGTATTGCTTGTACTGGAACGGCGTGTCCTGAGGAAGAGAAACATAAAACGTGTTGTTTGTTTTAAGTGTCGTTTTTTTTATAATGTTATTATGTACCATTCAGTTTCAAGATTCAATAGAACTTTGTAACATTGTGTTCTACCATGGGCACCGGTGAGACTGCACAGTATGGCAGAAACGTCGATAAAGGTGAGACATACTGGTATAATAAGATACACAGTAACACAAAGTAACAGGTTCGCAAGCAACTGGATAAGAATTCGAAAATGATCAGACGTTTCAGACAACCGCCTTCGGTCAGCATTGACCATGTTAACATCCTATAGCTGATTGATATCAGTCCTACAGTTTCGGCTATGGCTAAACAGTCCTATACGAGAATGGCAGCCTCTGCGAGAACTGAATTCCAGCAAAGTGGGTCACCTCATATCCACTGTTTGTTTCGGGTGAAAGATGCACCAAAATTGGGTTTAAATTCTGAAGAAGAGATCAACTCGTTTGTAGACAGATATGTGTGCTGTCAGCTGCTAACGTAGTTCGCTAAGTAGTGCACATCTGTGAGCTGATTCAGGTCTTTTGAAAAGTTTTTCAGTGACTGGACAAAATCCGGTAGACTATCAGGTAAAAACTTTGGACGTTCTTGACATTTTACAATAATCGATGAAGACATAAGTGCTTGTCTGCGTTTGGTCCTAATATAGATATAGATCAAACCCGGGATCAATTCAGACACAGCTGTTTTAATCTGAGTCAACACAATCCTTCCGGATCGGCGCGCGCTTTGAAAGAAAAACTCAATATCAATCATGCAATGTTTGATAAAATTATAGTTGTGACGTCAACACGTGCCCGATTGACGTTTTGATCTTAATCAAGGAGATTATGACAGCGCCAAAATGGCGAGACCGTCGGTAGCAAAAACAGGAGTCTTATGGGTTTTGGATGGGACGTAAGCTAGATTAACTCATCATAAACAATCTACGTCAATATATCTGTAATTCCCCTTGACACACGGAAGAGAGGATGCGCCAACTATACTTGGTGGCAACGATTTTTTCCCACTCTTCGATGGTTCTAGGGAATTTTTGAACACATATAACAACCCCAGTTTGATAACTCTGCAACTTGAAGGCATGATTATTTCTTCCGAAAATAATTTCATCAGGTTGGTAGAATATAGGATATATGGGAATTCTTGTGCACAACCAAGACAGACATCGAAACGTCAGCAAGTAAGTCCAATTTTGGTTGTGCACAAGAATTCCCATATATCCTATGACTATTTCTTGTTCTTTTCCGAGCTGGTATTAGGTACTTCTTAGTCGGTATGTTTACCAGGGAGATTTGGACAGCGCCAGAATGGCGAGATGTGACTTAAGCTAGCTTTACTCATCATAAACAATCTGTATCAATATATCTGTACTTCCTCGTGACAAACCAGCTTCGCTAGCACTCTGGTATTTGAAGGCATGAATATTTCTTGTTCTTTTCCGAGCTGGCATTAGGTACGTATCAGTCGGTACGTCCACCAGTTTATTGGTCATTTTGTACATCATACAAAGCCTGAACATTTTCTTCAGTCTTCCAGTAACATCCACTTTAGATCTGTCGGAGTCGGGCACCCCTGTTTTGTACCGTTTCTACATTTAGTTTATTCTTGTCTTTCATCGTTATGTTGCAGCATATTATAGAGTGCTTGTTTCCTCGAGAAACGTAGGACGTAAGCTAAACTTAGTCATCACAAAGTAAATATCGAGGAGAAGATTTTCATCTTTACCATTGGCTGCCTGTTGTACACCGACGGCGTTATTCTGTAGAGCCCCGGTACAGACGTGAAGCCTATGGTGCCGTTACTTGTGGTGGAGTTCTTGTGCAGTACGAAAGTGTTGACTGTGTCAGCTGTCTTCTCTAATTGTGATCTGGAATGAGGAAAGGGTTTCGTCAATGTGAGTGACCCAGCTTATTCGTAACTGAGAAAGTTTGTTCGAGGAATTTTGAAACCCGTATTTTGAATTGTGACATTTAAAGCCCGCATGCTCATAGATAAAAAAAGTAGACACCAGAAGCTCGTTTCAAAATTCAAAACGTATTCAAGAATATTTCTGTTGAACTGAATTATCACATTAGTTCAGTGACATGGGCATTATGTACCTTAGTCGTTCTGAAGCTTCTGGACGAAAGGCCCAGTTGTCGTCTATCGTGTCTAGTAGTGAGAGAATCTCCTGCGAGGGTTGGAGCTGTCTGGTGTTGTTGATGAGGATGGAGTCTATCTCCTCAGGAAACCCCGCCACGGACGCGTCTGGGAACGGGGTGGTCATGGCTGATTCCTGGTGTAGCTTCGTCGCTGTGTTATTTGTTCTATATGACAATGACAATTATCATTATTTGCATATTTATACCCAACGTGGGGTAGATTTATTGACCTAGATAGCTAAAGTAAAAGTGAAGAGAGATTATCTTATATTCTATTCATCCCTATGTAGTATTTTCTCTTCTTATAAAAAACATGTGTAGACAGATTAGATGATATGATATACATTTTGTCCTTCGTTAATCGTATAACTATCACCACGTTTATCGGAATATCATGCTAGTATCCACAAAATGCATTGCCTTTGGACTGACGATGCCTGGAACAAAGTAAAAGATCAAACATTAACCAAGGAAACAAACATACAAACAAACATACAAGCAAACAAAGAGATCTAGATAGACAAACAATGCGATAAACTAATGCATTACAATAAGAGGACAATCAAAAGAAAAGCTCAACACAACACAAGACCAGCCCTATACAAGACCAGTTCAATTCAAGGACAGCTCTATACATGACACCTATAATAAATACATGGACTTCTCAGTACAAGGGTAAATCAATACAAGGACAGCCCAGTATAAGAATAGCCCAATACAAGACCAGCCAACTCAATACAAGAACAGCCAGCTCAATACAAGAACAGCCAGCTCAATACAAGAACAGCCAGCTCAATACAAGAATAGCCCAATAAAAGAAAGGCCCAATACAGCACCAGCTCAATACAAGGACAACTCAATACATGGGCAGCTCAGTACAAGGGCAGCTCAATACAAGGACAGCTCAGTACATGGACAGCTCAATACAAGGACAGCTCAGTACATGGACAGCTCAGTACATGGACAGCTCAGTACATGGACAGCTCAGTAAAAGGACAACTCAAGACATGGGCAGCCCAGTATAAGGGTAGCTCAATACAAGGACAGCTCAATACAAGGACAGCTCAGTACAAGAACAGCCCAATACATGGACAGCTCAATACAAGGACAACTAAATACATAGACAGCTCAGTGCAAGGGCAGCTCAATACGAGCATAATCACATCAACATCTCACTGTAACAGCAAAGTATACTCACCTATTGGCGTCATCTGTGATGAGGTACTGCAGCCTCCTGCCGGGGTGAGCTGCCCAGGGCATCAACGGCCTGAGGCGGATAGTGATGGTGTAGGTCCCGTCCATGGTCAGCCAGTTGTACACGGTGAAGATCAGACAGGTGGAGAACACGTAGGTTAAACGGCTGGTCCTTCGGGAGTGGAGGTTTCCTGACAACGAGAGAGACCGTTTGCGATTGTTAGGCATCGTATGGTATAAAGCTGTAGATGTATACTGATCGTATGGTCGTGGAGTTCAGAGCGATGAGTTGAGTGACTGGTCAAGTTTTTGTCTCCTGTCTTCCTGCTGTCTCACACGTAGGTGTAATTCCTGCCAGTTCCTAAGGCCATATCATCAATCGGGTGCAGTTTGAGGCTAGTCGGCAGGTCCTGTACAACATCACGACAAGATATGATGATATCACATATGGTCGTCGTTCCAGCTGAGTTCAATGACTGATCAAGTTTTTTTTGTCTAGCTATGCCCAATCGTCGTGCTGTCTTACACGTAGTCCTGACTCATTGTAGTTCCTGATACCAAACGTTTGCTAGTTACTCATGCAGATGAAGACAGTTGGTGACTCGTTCTATGAAAATCTGCCGATCCACGTACTCCGGGTAGCCTTCCCATAGTAGAATTCGGCAAAAAATGGGAAATAATCGGCCAGGAGAGTCAGTCTACGGGAAGGGTAAAACGGTTCCTCCTCCGTAAACCTGTGGATAGTTGATAACTGCGCCAGCCGAAGACACTCTAGATTGGGCAAAGATTATCCTTATAGGCAGCGTAGTTAGTCTGGCAGAGATTGAGATATGGACACGACCATTGAAGATATCCCCCACAGAGTACCTCCGTAGTGTCCTTCCGCGCTGAACACGCTCCTGCCCATGTGTAAAGGGTGCTGAGAAGCCGACTCTGACGAATGTCAACTTCACGAGAAGCCCTCGTAAGCCCTGACTCTTCTCTTGGGCCAGTTGGTCCTCACTCTAAGTGGAGCAGTTGAGCTGGTCTCAGTGATTCTGTCTTTGCCTTACACGTAGATCTGAATCTTGGTAGTTCCTAAGGCTAGTCGGTAGGCCCTGACTGCAGTACTGGCAACATCACGACAAGATATGGAGAGAAAATATGCTGTTACAGTCCTCTTCTTGTAAGCCATGACCCTGGACTGGCTTTCGGGTCACACCTTGAAGTGACCTTCTGGTCTTGACACCATTGAGTATAAACCATGCCCTTTTCACAAATACAATAGCGAGGGCATCTCCGTATCATCGGACAAATCAATTTGTTACGTAACGCGATTAAGCACCGTTACGTGACAATGGTTGGAGCAGTGACATCCACCATTTAGTCCGTATCAACCAATCAGCTTGGATTTACATCACCAGGGAAGAAAGACCTTCTGGAAACAAAAGACGGAATAATCTGCTAAGAGTCAACTTTGACGAAGATATTTTTCGGGGAGTTTTGGCGAAGAAAGACGCTTTACGAAGAATTTTGACGAAGATGTTTTACAAAGAAATTCGAGAGGGAGCAGAGTCAGCAGACGAAAGATACTCATTTATCTATTGGTTTGGCACTCATAGTTAGCGCTGCCAAACTAGCCTGTGGCAAGCCATGATGGCAATGACAAAGACAACACAAATAGACAGAATAGCAACCAATAGCAATACGTTTATGACGGTTAGACATCGAGGTAAACAATACTAAAATACAGTTCAATCTCTACAACTGGATGAAAAACGGAAACGTAATCACGTATATCTCTAGTGACATCCACCACTTTTCTAAAGCGTTACTAGAATGGTGACGCCGAAGACGAGTGATGGATGTCACTAGAAACGTCCGAAAGTAATTCTCGTTTTTTTCAAACATCCAGTTGTAGAGATTGAATTGTATTTCAGAAGCAATACAAATGGTCTAAGCAATGATAAAGTCTAGCTGTTATAGAATTCGCATACACGTGTGCGTTAGCTAACCTTAATCACATTAACACCCCCTGAAGACAACAAAAGATATGACGCATACTCTAGTCGACATTCCCTATTTGTCATTGTACCAATGCATAACCAGAACACACATTAACGGTAACACAACAATACTGTATTTCTTGCTGAGCATTAGAGTTACTGGCTACAATAACCGCCAACACAAATCAATGAGCACATCATAAATCTTGTTATCGGTGTTCTTTCAGGCGCAATGGAATCCGTTCAATTATCGTCATAGGGTCTTAACTAACACGGGCGTCAGCCACAGGCAGGCCAAGCGGAATGATCTCTGAACGGATCAATATAAGGAGACCCACGGGTAACATGTAGAACAAAAGTAGAAACGGATATTTTTACACATATATTGTAACAGTCTTTTATCACATAAAAGTAGTTTGATTGTTTGATAAACATATCATGGTGTAAAACACTAAACAGTGTGGCAGGTTGTCTAACGTGCTCGAGGTACGGCTGTCCTAAAACACGGGTCCTCCATCTAACTTTCAATCCAAGACACTTCCCATACCGAAGCCAGGTACTCATTTTCCCTCGAGTCGAGTGTGGATATTGGTGTGAAGTGCCTTTCCCAAGACACCGGGGGCTGTCAGGTATCAAATTCAGTACCTCCAGCTTCTGATTTAACATCCATAAACACAAGGCCACCGTTTTACCAAACTTTTGTCAGGTTGTTCATCTTTTGCCCGTAAACATGATCATTGTACAAACGCTTCTTGGATATTGCCATCCATGAAATGCATTATAGAGTTGACCGATGACAAAAGCTGTCTGACTTGACAGGTTGATCCCTATAACTGTAACTACAAACGCGTAACGATCTACTCACAGAGAGTTTATATCAAAGCAATCGATAAGATATAAATCACTTTTGGACCTGTATCTGTATCTAATTTATTTGGCCTACATAGCCGGCATAACCTTCGGCGTAACACACCAGCTTCGCGGGCACGCAGCGCGGCAGCAGCTGGTTATATTACACCGAACGACCCGTTACATCTAACTTTTGCATATCTATCTGCAAGCGTTCTTTAATACTATCCAACGAAGATGCCCCTACTGTTCTTGGTGATAACAAATTCCACTCTACGAAAGTTCTGGGAAAGTACGAATTTTTGAACACATCAATCCTAGGACATGACGTGGATCAGAGAGCAGTCCTGAATGTCCCGGTATCAGTGACATGTTCTGGTATCATAAACAGTGACATGTTCTGGTAGTTGTACATCAATAATTCACACGTGTTATCTACAGACCCATTCTGTCCACATAGAGGTCCCGATTGTTATCAGCAAAATACAACGGATTCGGATGTTCTCCTGGGAGTTACTGGAGCGTTCTGATACAGCGGCAGGTGCTTTAGAGTACAAAGCAAGTAGACTAGTACGTTTATGAAGGTTAGACATCCAGGTAAGCAATATTCAAATACAATTCAATCTCTACAACTGGATAAAAAGAACGGATATTTACTTCCGGACGTTTCGAGTGACATCCATCACACTTCATCAGCAAAAGCAGAATGAACTAGTCAGAACAATTCAGAATGAACAAAGTAGACTAGTACAACACTATGTCAGGATGTTCAGAGGAGGGCATCTATTTTTCAAAATCCTGAAGTTGTTATGGATAATGTTCAGTCTATGAAATACATGCAATATAAGTGCTACCCATATATGTTGAACTTATATCACAAAGCATCATTAAAGCGAGGGAGTATTGTTTAGCCAATGCCCTTAGGCATGTAGGTACTTGTAGAAACATCAGGTAGATCTATAGTAATTTTGTTTCACCTTCTGAAGTTGTTATATTTGTTTGTTCCCTTGCAGTTAGCATACGATAATTTCCTTTTTATACAACGTTCTTCAGCGATGTTCCATCATGTGTTGCAAATAGCTTATGTTGCAATATTCATTTGACTAGTTAGCACTAACCCAAGATGAGTTATGTGCGCATCGTATCCCACACCTGCACTCATAGCTTCGTCAGTCTCATTGATTTTTATGGTTATTGATTTGACTTAGGTTATAGTTATTGACTTCTGTAATCACATCTCCTGCGGGCCAATGACCCATTAAGATAGCACATCATTCAGCACAAAACAAAAGGAAGATGAACGATGGATAAACCACCATCACATTACGTGGTCAGTCGCCACACCACAGGTCTGGTCAAAGATTTGATCGTACAAGTTGTAGTTATGTTTAACTTCACGGGAGGGAAACGTGTTGTTTTTGCTCCGTTGATTTCTCTTCTTCGTCTTTTTCCGTTCCAAACAGATAAGACCAATGACCTGGACCAGACGGCTGTCACCATGGTTACCATAGGTGTAACAGACACCCTGTGGTGTTCGATTACTTTGTGTAGCAAGGGTAGGACGACATAGTTGGACGGGCTGGTCAGCATGTATTTGAATGTATTATTGAGTAAGACTTAACGTTTTCGACAAAAGATTCGCTGACTGTATAGTGGCTGAATGACATGATGAAATGGACCGATGCGATGTTCTGACAGAGACAAACACGGGACCTCCATCTATTTAACGTCCTATCCAACGGACGGCCCTAAGTTACGTAAGCTAGGTACTCATTTACACCTGAGTGAAGTGAAGAAGGTCGTTTAGAGGCGGTTCTGAACCTGGGCCCTCTGGGGTTTGGGATGAGCACCTTACTCATTGCGCCACACGGTGTCGTATCCAAAGTACAATGTTAATATTTTGGACAAAAGATTCGCTGACTGTATAGTGGATAGATGACATGATGAAATGGACCGATGCGATGCTCTGACAGAGGCAAACACAGGACCTCCATCTATCTAACGTCCTATCCGACGGACGGACCTAACGTAAGCTAGGTACTCATTTACACCTGAGTGAAGTGATGAAGGTCGTTTAAAGGCGATTCTGAACCCGGGACCTTTGGGGGTTGGGATAAGCACCTTACTCATAGCGCCACACGACGCCGTATCCAATGTACAATGTAGATATTCTCGACAAAAGATTCGCTGACTGTATAGTGGATGAATGACATGATGAAATGGACCGATGCGATGTTCTGACAGAGACAAACACAGGACCTCCATCTATTTAACGTCCTATCCAACGGACGGCCCTAACGTGAGCTAGGTACTCATTTACACCTGAGTGAAGTGATGAAGGTCGTTTAGAGGCGTTTCTGAACCTGGGCCCTCTGGGGTTTGGGATATGCACCGTACCAATTGCGCCACACGATGCCATATCCAGTTTCAGTTTCAGTTTATTTATTTATCCAGGAAAATACAGCGCCTACTGGCGTTTTTCAATACCTCCTGGGGGGCCGGGAGACCCAACATAAAATAATTAACACAACATTACAACAACTGAATCAAAATTGAAATCAAAGGTCAAACTTACATAACTAAACGTCAGGGTCAACTATTTACAATACAAATAACTCAAGATAACTTAATATAATAATGGTAATAATAATAACAATAATAACACATTCAGGCAGTGGATCAACTTAAAATCAAAGTAATGAAAAGTGGAATTTGCATATCAATGTGTCGCTGGTCGGGCAGTGTTTGTTACAAATGCCATGTGCAATGTAGATATTTTCGACAAAAGATTCGCTGACTGTAAAGTGGATAGATGACATGATGAAACGGACCGATGCGATGTTCTGACAGAGAAGGTCGCTGAGGTCCCGGAGGTCTGATATCAACATGACACAGAACATTGCTCAGCCCGCCTATCTACTGCACATAACCATCTGCAGGTGTGTGTGATAAATCTTGGCAGTTTATTGTAGTTTATTGGAGTGGGAATAGGACAACGACCTTGAGTGTAGTACATTTGGTACCAGCAAACTGTAGGAAAGATAGAAATGTTGTAATTTTCCTGTCATACAACCCCTCTCAAACTACAATCAACTGTGGTCGCTCTTTTAACAAGCAAAACGAAATATCTCACTTAAAATAAAATATCTTACTTGAAATAGAATATCTTACTTAGAATAAAAATCTATCTAACGTTGTATCTCTATCATTCTGCCTATCTCTTGCTCTCTCTCTCTCTATATATCTGTCTATCTAACTATCTATCCGTTACCTATCTATCTATCTATCTATGTATCTATGTATTTAAATATTTATCTATGCTACGATAGATCTTTTGCAGGCACATATACACGCGCGAGTGGCACATACACATATTACACACAGAAAAATACGGACACACACAAGCACACGCACACAGACACACACTTACTCAACTATATATTTACAGACTACAGGAATCAGCAGTACATGTTTTTTCTCAGCAGCAATTACAACTGTTACAGCAGACGAGAATCACCGAGTAGAACATAAATCATATCTGTGCTCCCATCAGGTGAACGTGAAATCCCTGCTGACCGGAATGTCGTGACCAGCGAGTTCAGCACCACCCCTGGGGAACCAGGAACATCTGCCCAACATTTTCCCGACAATGCAGCTGTCAGCGAGCCATGATGGGCGACTAATGTCGGTTCAATGCGGGGCACTTCCCACTGGGACCTGCCGCAGACAATCCGCACAACTCATGTACAGCCGGGACAGAATAAAGGAAAACACGCAATTTTGTAGTTAAAATAAAAACGGAATACACCTATTTGGTATATTTGGTATTTGGTATGTATAATACCACACGACTTTCTTCACTTCACCCAGGTGTAAAAAATGGGTACCTGACTTCGGTTGGGGAGATAAAAGACGATTGAAGGAGAAGGATGGGCTCCACCTCAATACGTATCCTAGACACGGTAGATAGCAACCCATTGCCCCTACAGCCTTAAAAAAGCTATAAGACAAGCTTTTACAATAGGCTTAAGTCCATTATCCATTGTTTGGTAGGAATCGTTTGTTGCAGAAGGCATGCCCTGGTTTTCGGTTTTTCATGTATTTAGTGGTCTTCTATTTCCTGCATGATTGTATTTAGTTATTGAGGGTGTTCCCTTGAAAAGCTGCTGTTTTCAGAAATGTGCTTTGAATATAGAGACCTGTCTTGTGCCATTATGTACCAGTGTACTGGGAATACAAAATCTGTTGACAAAATCGCACAATAACATTTCAGTCGAAAATCTTCCCTATTTACACGTGTTGCACGTGCCAATATTATTAATCTTAACCATCATTACGTTTGATAGTATTTTTGGTAATATTCTGTACAAATCACACAAAATACAGAGACTATTACGTGCGGAACTACAAGATGATACCTATGAGATGCGTCTATGTCTGCTGTCTGTCTCAACCGTTACCTTCTGCGAAGTGCGTTCTCGTCATGATATTTGCAAAGATATTCTGGATAAAAGGCAATGTGATTCGGACTAGAAAAACCGTAGTATGCACACATCCCTGTAACTACTTTCCTGTCGATGATAAAGTGACAACAAGCATTGTATTCTATTACATATACTACGACATTGGACAGAGTACGTATTACAAGTAAAATATGTGAAATAATCTTTTGTATACAACGACCAGAGCATGCCGGCTTCATAATTTGGAAAGTACTAGTATTTGGGTTGCTTCTGTGTACGGTATTTGGGTTGCTTCCGTGCTGACAGTAAAATGCGGGTAGGTAGGTAGAGTGAATATATAGTAATCTCACCTGTAATACGCATGGTTCGTGTTGCACATCCCTTCGGTAGACGATACTCAACGCCCTGCAACGTGTCGGTCTGTATCCAGACTTGTGGGCCAGCTGTGCTTTCCTTTGACTATAAAGTCGGACATCCACACTTTTCACTTGTAACAGCTGGAGACAGGGAAAGGAGAGGAAGACAATAATAATCAGAGGACACTAAGCTGTGCTCGGGCGACAGAGTCACGTCATTGGGGTCGCTTTTGTGTTCGGAGCGCTTTTCTTCTTTGGTGGCGACCCGTGGTCCGTATGCAAATCAGCACAGGTGTGTAAAGGTGACTCTCACTGCACCGGTGCGGCACTGCGGGGTTCGTTTACTGCGGCACAGTTTTGTCATTTTCGCGTGGTGTCTTAAGCTAAGGGTACAACCCGCCGTACGTACAAATACGTGCTGTCTACCTGCCATTAAACGTGGGCAATCGTTTGGGATCCGTAAGTGGTAAGTACCGCTTCAGTACGAACTCGTAGGGAATCCGACGGATTTTGGAGCACGCAGACACGCCGTAGAACTTTACGTGCAGGCAAAACTCGTGTACCATCGCGCTGCGGATTCGTCCCCCGTACGTACCAGTACTGGCGACGCGCCTGCCCTGTACAGCCTGAAATACGTGGCGGACTTGGCTTCCCCCAAAATTGCACGTTCGTCTTTTGAGTTAACCTGACGCAACTCAAATAATAAGAATTCATATGATACGGGTAAGGTTAACGTCACATTTCCGGATACATACCGGGGCCCGGCCGGGCTGTTTGTGGAAATGAGACATAGAAATGTATACGTTGATACAATTATATACGACTATTCTCTTTACGTCTTGTGTAGTTTGGTATCATACTTTTCGTTCCCGAAAGCGGCCCGATTGGGCCCCGGTTTGGCACTGTGTCGTGACGTAGACCTACGCAACTTACCTTAAAATATAAAGAACTGGATAGACGGAGTCTTCTTAAGTGGTATTCTTCGATATTTCACATTAAGCATCCTTCACATCAGCGTACCGTAAGCGTTTGTATAAGGAATTTTCTAGAAATGGCGACGCTGCACTGGTTGTGTATGTGGAGGTATGTCCCTGTAGCTCAACTGGTAGCAGCCTCACAGTTGAGCTCCTGGTTTCTATCAGTTGGCAACTGGGAAACTCCGGTTCGATCCCAGATAAGGCATCTCGGTTGGGGTTGCATGCGTCTTTCGGAAGAGACGTAAACGCGTACACATGACCGGTGTTCGAGGAGCTGCCTCCATCCAGTACGTCAAACGGGTAGGCTTACGCAGCCACTCCCTGCAAAAATGCACCCTGCTACTGAAACTTCAATGTCAATTGCAGAATTATAGAAGCAACACATGTGTACATTGCAACAACAAATCGTTTTTAGATTCAAGTATAATTCTTTGTTTTAGTTTTCTACTCCAGTAAGGGAGATCGACTCACGTACACTGTTCAAACATATGTAATTATCTATTTATTATTGTCCTGTATAATTTATTATTTTCAATTCTTGTATAAGTGGCGGCGTTAATATAAGTTGAATGTAACTTGAGTCCGCCGTCATTTTGTCCTCGTCCGTTTATTTGTATTTTTACACGTATTTCAATAAAGAAAAAAAAAACAGCAAGGAAACTTGCTGCTCTACGTGCCACCAGGTACCACAAGTGTCTGAACGAACGAACTGATTGTCTGCAGAAGCGGTTCCAAGGCCAAGAACGCTATCCATCAAACAAACATCATAGATTGTCCCGATATGACTCCTACAGTATTGTATTGCTGCGTGAGATACCGGGTGATATAACGCACTGATGGACATATACACACCCCACAACAGCCTTCGCAGTCTTGTTCACAATAGAATGTGTCGCCCAGACTCCCCAATGATATCGTACAGCGATGAAAATTTGATGAACTATGACATTTCTGTATCAACCACGTCATAACAAAAAGTGGAAGTGTAGAGATTGTACAATGGTCCCGCGACAAAATCATAACATACTGCCTTTCCATTACGGACTGCGCCACGGGGAGATGCGACCACTGCACGTACGGACTAGAAATTTGACAGACTGCACAGATCGCTCAACGAATTAGTGAGAGCGCGTGGCGTAATCGGCAGCGCGTCGGGCTCAGTCCAGAGTTCGAAACCTGCCGTGTCACCGATCTTGTGCGCTTAGGAAAAGGCACTTGACACGACTTTCTTCACTTCACTCAGGTGAAAAATGAGTACCTTGCTTCGGCTAGGGCCGTCTCTCGGTCGGATAGTCAATTTTTGTCTTTGTACCGTCGCCCAGCGATCGCCGTGTAGTCCAGGAACTTTTTCATTGGGGCCTAACGTTATAACGTTATCACTCCTTGTTATTGTGATTTCCTAGAAAGCTATGGATTTATCATTTTTCGTTCCTGATATAAATTGGTAAACCGCCTTTAGACATAACACATATTAATTAAGTTTTTGCGGTTTTGATATACTCATATACATTTGATATAACGTTACCTAAATTTTACGAAATTTCCTTTAAGCTGCGGTGTGGAATAAGATCGACAGAGGGCGTTTCCAAGGGGTGAAAGGTCAGACGATAAGATGGCGGCAAAAACAAGATTGTGAAACTGGCTAGGGAGGTAAGATACCGTGTAGTAACCTTTAGAGCGCACTTAAAACACATATTTTAACTTATCAGCATCCTTTTTAACCCATGCGTGCTGTTTACTAAACCACTGTCTTTGTCAAGTCGTCTGTTGATATAGTTTCGAAATTTGAGCTGAGCTGCCCCCCTCCCCACCTAACTAACGTTACAGAAGGCTGGAAAGTTTAAAACTCACAGCATATAAAAAAGACTACGTTTTGAAATCTATACCCATAAATACTATATTAAACTTTTTAAAGAGGCAGCTTTTAGAGTAAACCGTGGTATGTTTCTTGTGTATAAAGGTAACATTTTGTGCCATTCCAAAGAGGCAGCTAGTCCAAATTTGGAAACTAACGTTAAATGATAATCATATGATCTGGTGTATTCTGCCAGCCAGTAGGTACCCAATGAGTAATGAGGCTGTTAAATGTGGTCGAGGCACCTCCTCGAGCACAGGATCCCCGTTTTACGTCCCTCCCGGAAGACGACTTTGTGGAATGATCATGCTTGGTCCGGCTACTGTACAGCAATCTGATTGTCCTTGTTTGGGGGTCGCCTATCTGACTGGACTACGCGTTGCTTAACTTCCGAGATTGAGGGATCGGGTGTACCAACGTGCCACGCGGCCGTAGCTGATGTACTGTAAATGCATTTAAGTTCGGGGGGGATTTAATTTCATTGTAGCGGGAAAAGGGACTTTTCGCAGTGGTTTTAAGTTCGTGGTAGCACCATGCACTGTAGTCTCTTACTGCCAAGAAAAAATGTTCGTGGTGGTTTTAAATTCGCGGTGAAGCGGCCACCGCGAAAACTGCACGCAGTAAACCACCAAGAACATTTCTGCATTTACAGTATCATTATGTTATAAAATTGCTACCAAGAGAATTCCCACAAGAGTTTCAGTGGCTACTGTCGCTATGGCTATAATGAAATATGATAAGTAATAAGCTTCCTGAATACAAAATTAGTAACTGATATGTTTTAATACAGGTGTGTGAGTTGAAGTCCCAACGTCCTGGCAACTTTCTCAGTACAGGAGAATGCAGAAGAGTCAGTCGTCCTTCCTCCATCGATGGACCACAGACAACAACAGGCTTGTCAGTCAGTACCTGGTAAGATATTGACAATTTCTGTTGCACAACTAGAATGTTTCTTACTTGCTAAAGTTTCAATATCCACGAGAAGCAGAAATCCTGTTAGAAGCTCTGAGTCTGAGGAAGATCTCGAAACATCAGCAAGTAAGAGACTTTCTGGTTGTGCAAAAGAAATCTCCATTGTTCTACCAACTTGGTAAAATTATTTTACCTGGTACCTGATAAGCAAGCTTTGGTTATGCCATACCGGGGCCTTGCAAGATAACAGTCAGTACGGGTGTTCCAGACTGGATGATAACTTGCCATATCGCATGGATTCAGTTCCATTTGTATCACTTGGGCTCCAGTGGAATAAATCAAACATGCTTAACGTACACCCAAAAAATTTGAATACCTCCCTCCCTCCTGCAGGTCGGATTGTGCTCTAACCTTCGGCCGTCAGGTGATACCCAGGATGATGGATTTACACTGTGTTGTATTCTATATAATATTATAACTTATTTATAAGTCAGTTCATTTCAGTTCCAGTCAGTTTGAACTGTTTATGCACAAAGGACACTGTTGAAGGCTCCTAAGTTATAGGCAGTTTGTGTCTACACTGTAGGTATGTCTGGTTCTTGTCTAGACCATGCTTGCCACATGTCCAGACGTCTAGACGGGTTTTGTTTATGTCTCGGTGGTCTTCAACTGTGACATATCACCCGCAGTGTACTGCACTGTGCAGAGGATTGATACCTTTCCTCTAACAAGGAAGTGCTTTGTTAATTTTTTATAACGAATTATGAATCATTAGTCATTAATTAGGACACAATTTCTTTAACTGCAGACAGAAGATCATTTTACAGCCTATTGGTGATTTTTAGATTAATCATTAAGTATCAATTATTAATCACTAGTTAGTAATTCATTTCCTGATTTTGTTGATTAGGAAACCATTTTCTTTCCCCACAGACAGAAGACCATGATACAGCCTTGTTGCTGTGTGAGTTCCAGAGACTTGTGAAGGAGATACAGGGTAGGTTACTACATCAGACTTGTGAAGGAGATACAGGGTAGGTTACTACATCAGACTTGTGAAGGAGATACAGGGTAGGTTACTACATCAGACTTGTGAAGGAGATACAGGGTAGGTTACTACATCAGACTTGTGAAGGAGATACAGGGTAGGTTACTACATCAGACTTGTGAAGGAGATACAGGGTAGGTTACTACATCAGACTTGTGAAGGAGATACAGGGTAGGTTACTACATCAGACTTGTGAAGGAGATACAGGGTAGGTTACTACATCAGACTTGTGAAGGAGATACAGGGTAGGTTACTACATCAGACTTGTGAAGGAGATACAGGGTAGGTTACTACATCAGACTTGTGAAGGAGATACAGGGTAGGTTACTACATCAGACTTGTGAAGGAGATACAGGGTAGGTTACTACATCAAAGGTATCAGCAAGCCTGGTTATAACACTGAATACAGGCAGCTGGTATATAGTACACTAAATCTGAGCAAGCTGTCTATTCTTAATGTAGCTCTACAGAGGTAATTATTCAGGGTTCTAGCCAGTTCATTTTACTTAGCGTTATGAGCTACCACGCTACAATAGATATGATATGTGACCACCGCTCTAAATGAGGACCATTGCACTAATTTTCTACTGGCATATTGGTACTTTATTTGCTTTTGGAACAATGTCTGATCAAATATGATTTTGCAAATAAACATTAATATGAAAAATATTGATATGATTATGACATCCCATGATATGATTATGACCTAATTAAAGACTGTAGTATGAAATACTTTCTACTATTTTTGCATTGCCGCGCTAGCGGCAATGCCTTATGCCAGCTTTCTTCCATGGTTGGATCAATGGACGGACCTTTTAACCCAGCCCTTCCAAAGCCCCTTCCAAAGGCCCTTCTTTTTGCTGGAAGGTGACAGTTCAAAATTAGTAATGACCATTCGATACAATGACCATACTCATATGTAGTTGACCCCTAAGGGTACACAAACATTAGGGAGGCAAGCCAATCCACTGGACCACGCTCGCTCGCGGCTAATCGCTCGCTCGCTCACTCGCGGCTACTCGCGGCCGAGTTTCATGGCTTAGTTAGACAATGCTACATTCCAGGCGAGTATTAAAACACTCTTCTAGACGCATGTTACTGTATGTGGTCCAGCGTAATAAATCTACGCTTTAACTCACCATGTTTATATAAAGATATATCACAAATTGCATCAGAAGGAACTTATTTTGTAATGAAAAATAATGCATATTCATTGTGGGTCAAAAAGTTTTACTAAACCTGTTTAATGTGCCAATAATTCATGCGACATAAATTATGATAATGAGGTAAATTTCCAATATCCCCTTTTGCTGCATTTCCTACTGAAGAAGCTAGGTGTCGCTCTCAGCAGTTCAGTCATAAAATACGCGGCAATGCACAGCTTTTCTTAAAAGATTTCTTGTTTATTTTGTGGCAGGTCTGCCACCCCGAGTCCCATCCTTATGTGTGGAGCTGCCAGTAGTCTTCAACCTGTGCTACCTGCAGTACACCAGCACTCCTCAAGGGGGAGCAGATCAGCTTGATCTGAGCACAACCATTCGTGGGGCGCTGCAAAGAGGTACAATGTAACTGTAACATATACTCTGGTATGAACCAGGAAGGTATTTGGGAAGAGGGATTGAGACTTTGGGAATATTTCCTTCAGTTTATCATTCAGCCTGGGTTGAGTTCTACCTGGTTGAAAACAGAGGTACATGTACCATTTTTGGTTTGTTTACTTGTTTGTTTGTTTGTTTGTACGTGTGTGCAATTTTGTATGAAATCTCTGATTTCTTGATGTGTTTTGTAGTCTAAGTGTATTCACAAGAGCCTATACAATCATGCATCTAGCAGCCCATGACCAAGAATTTTACATGTGTAGATGATCTGACAAATTTTTCTGTTGTCCAGCTCTCCGAGCATCCCAGTCAGGACAGGCAGTGCTGACGGTGGAGAGGCTACTAACCTCTGACCCTGATGTCACTGTCCTGCTGAAACATGTCCTACAGCTGGCACAGGGGTCAAAGGGCACAGGTGAGTTAGTGACCTCTTACCCTGCTGTTACTGTCCTACTGAAACATGACCTACAGCTGGCACAGGGGTAGAAGGGCACAGGTGAGTTAGTGACCTCTGACCCTGATGTCACTGTCCTGCTGAAATATGTCCTACAGCTGGCACAGGGGTCGAAGGGCACAGGTGAGTTAGTGACCTCTTACCCTGCTGTTACTGTCCTACTGAAACATGACCTACAGCTGGCACAGGGGTCGAAGGGCACAGGTGAGTTAGTGACCTCTTACCCTGCTGTTACTGTCCTACTGAAACATGACCTACAGCTGGCACAGGGGTCGAAGGGCACAGGTGAGTTAGTGACCTCTTACCCTGCTGTTACTGTCCTACTGAAACATGTCTTACAGCTGGCACAGGGGTCGAAGGGCACAGGTGAGTTAGTGACCTCTGACCCTGCTGTTACAGTCCTACTGAAACATGACCTACAGCTGGCACAGGGGTCGAAGGGCACAGGTGAGTTAGTGACCTCTTACCCTGCTGTTACTGTCCTACTGAAACATGTCTTACAGCTGGCACAGGGGTCGAAGGGCACAGGTGAGTTAGTGACCTCTGACCCTGCTGTTACTGTCCTGCTGAAACATGTCTTACAGCTGGCACAGGGGTCAAAGGGCACAGGTGATTTAGTGACCTCTGACCTTGATGTTACTGTCCTGCTGAAACATGTCCTACAGCTGGCACAGGGGTCGAAGGGCACAGGTAGGTTCAGATATAACTGTTTTGATTGAATGTTGTAATGTAATGTGTCCTTGTTGAATTGAAATCAATAATTGAAAGAAAACAGCAACAAGAAAAGATATCTACCATCAATGGTTTATTTTTCCAGCTGTTGAAAGCAAAATTTTGTACTACTTTCAACACAGTTAATCTTTAACAAGGAAAAACTGACTTAAATTTTTAATAAAGAGATGGACAGCTTTTCTTAAATGTAGTATTCAAGAGGACTTTCAAGTTTTCCAGCCTTCTTTTCAGTCCTGAAGGTACCCAGGCTGTATCTGCTCCCTACCAAAGAAGCGGCAGCTTTTCTTGTATGTGCTCCTTAAGCTTGTTGCTGCTGCAGTCTGAAAAAACATTGATTCTTAGACAAGTGGTCACCAATTTGAAAGTAGATGTAGTAACTTTTGTATTGTGTAGATAAATCTATCATTAGCAACTCCTGATTCTAAGTCTTACAGATTCCTGTTGCAAGCGCAGATGGTTTATTTTTTTACAGCTTCTGAAGTAAAACTTACTCGGATCGGTTAACGGCGGAGAGCTTTCCGCAGGTTACGCTTGTACCGGTGTTCCAGCTTCCTCAGAGCACGCTTCTCCTTGTAGCTCATGTACGGGGGAATGGCTGGGCCTGTGTCTGAAAAACAAGAAATTGTCACTTTTTTTCTGTTGATAAATTTTTCAATGCCTGGTAGCACATACCAAAGCAGGGTTCTCCCCAATTTTTTAGTATAGTGGAGGGGCTGGCAAAAATAACCCGCACCAACACGCTGCGCTTTCATGAAAATGGGTTCATTTTGCAATGACAGAGGGTGTCAAATACTACAAGTATAATATATTGTTGTGATTCCTTTGTTGTTAAGTGGCAAAACGACTATTGTTTTGATCATTACTCATTCACAAGTTTTTGCAGACAATGCTGACTGGAAAAGTGATGCCACTTGGCACAAAAATCTGTGAATTGTCATTAATTTTAGCAAAACTAACAAAGAAAATAGGGAAGAAACACACTGAATTTGAAAAATAGTATAGTGGAGCTGGCTGAGAGTATAGTGGAGGGCCTCCCTTATTCCACCCTCTGGGGAGAACCCTGCAAAGTTAAAGAGAATGTATCAAGAATGAAGAATTTATATCCTTTAAGTTATAATTTTTTCTGTCGATTGATTTTTTTTAACGACTGGTAGCTTATACCGAGGTTAAAGAGAATGTATCAAGAATGAAGAATTTATATCCTTTAGAAGTTATCTCCTTATCATGAAGACATTCAGAGAATATTTTGTAGTGCCAGTATTTTAGAGTTGAGTCCGTCTGCATTGCCAGGAATTACTTTTGTATTAGATAACATATTGTAAACAGGAACCCTTTAAACTGTAAACAAAAGTCAACTGATCCAACCCCAAACGAATCAATACCCATGGCCTTAAGTCATACACAACTGTCATTTTTCTTTTAACATGAAATAATTTTTATGTTTTTGCTGGTGTCTTCTTGCCAGGATCCCGTCAGAGCTCAGAGTTGCATCAGGATATTAGCCGTATATTGTGAATATGAGCCATTTTTACTCGTACACAATACTAAAGGGCCATCCTAATGGTATAGATTTCTCCAGTGTCACTGATGAAAGACACCGGATGGCTGTTTGAAATGTCTGAACGTTTCCAAAAGCATATCCAGTTGCTTGTATGAGTACTGCTTTTTAGCATACCTTAGGCCACGCCAATTTAATTTCTTGGTTCTCTGATTTTTTCAGAAAAATATTGGGGGCGGGCGGTCGAAAAAAAAAAGAAAAAAAAAAATTGCAAAAAGTCGGTGGTGAACTTATTTAACACAAAAAAACAAGGTAAAGTAGTCAAATTTTCAGTTTTTCATGGCATGATTTATCCAATGAATCTCTTCCTTTGATTTTATACCACTGTTCTGATCATGTGGCTGCAAATAGGCGCTCTGATTGGTTTATCAGCAATATGTGCCCCTGGAATGGGATTTATTAAAGGTGCAATTATTATAGCAAAACCTATTTTTTTTTTTTTGCAAATCGGAAAAAAATGGGTCGGGAAATCCGAGAACCAACAAATTAAATTGGTGTGGCCTTATTACAGTACCTGGATGTTTAAACTTCATAGACGTAACAAAAAAATTAAGATTTGAAACATCTCAAACATTATGATCTTGGTTCATACCTCCTTGGACGTTGACTCTTGCAGGATCCTGTAGTAGGTCTGTCCTCTTACGGACTGCCGGGGGGTTAAACTTCTTCTTCCAGACATAACGCTCCCTCTTCCCTTCAGCCAAGCTCACCAGCACGGCTGCACCAATCAGCACGAACAGCAGAAATACCACCCGAAGCCTCATGGTTCTGGGTCGATGATCTTTGCAGAATGTTCAGAAAAATAACATTATATATCAAAACTACTCACTCTTGACTTGAGCCATAATCTTACTCAAGAATAAAGGTAGAATTGAGGTGGTCACAGGTGCAGATGTTACGTGTGTCAAGTTAACATTGCTTTTTGAATTCAAGAAAAACATTAGAAGCCGTAGAGAAATGTGAAAATGTTGCAATTTGAAACTGCCGTACGTTACTTTATGTCCCTAAATACCCCCAGTTTAGAGACAACGGATATAGGTTACCCAGCGGATAAAGGTGAATTAACATTAACTCATCAAGCTCTCTTTTTGTACTTTACAATTAAATTATTCAAATTACGTAATATTGTACTATATAACATTATTGGTCTCCGTCGGTCAATATTGACCATGGTAAAACCCTAAATTGATTTCAGCCCTACAGCTTAGGCTATGGCTAAACAGTCTATTACAAAATTTATTACAGTCTCTGCTACATGTAAGCTGATTTTAAAGTGGAAGAATATACTTAAGTATCAGACTTACCAACGTGGTGTAGGAGAAAACTGCTTACAGTTGTGTGACAGTTGTGTTGTCATAACAAGGACTGTTGGCTAGACCTGTATGCAAATGAGGTCGTCGTCATGTGACATCCTGGTTCATCGACATTCATGGAATCTCAAGGTCATAGTTACTCAAGCAACTGGATAAAATCTGGAAACTTTCAGATGTTTCTGGCAGCATCCACAAGAGGTAATCTTTTGTCAGTGACATCAGACTGTTTCCAAAATCTGTAGTTGCCTCAGTAACTGTTAACGTATCTTATTACCTGGATGTCTTACCTTCGATGGGTCCACAATTGATTCTGCTGAAAAAAAGTACACCATGGTTTATCAGAAAGAAGAGAACATTCTAGGATCCAATCTTAGTTCCAGCCTTGTTAGAAAATATAAAGGAAGACATACAATGACATTGTACATTTGGTAAATGTAGTCCTATAGCCATTTTAATGCCGTAGGGGCAGTGAGTTGTTACACTACCAAAAATGATTTTTGCTTGTTTTGCTTACCCTATGGACAATTCTTATATGAAGAAAAATATTCTTGCAGGAAGAAAATGTAGACTAAAATTCTAAGCGAAACCAGCAAAACAAGAATCTACCAAAAAATCTTAATTCTCATGCAAAGAACAATTTTCTTATTCTCCTTTGGTGAAGAAAATTTTTCTCACACCTAAGAACTTTAAGCAAAATCTTCTTGTTTTTTTCTTATGATGCAAGAAAAAAAAAATCTAGAAATGCTTGCTTTTTTTATAACGCTTAAGAAATACACAAATTTTTGCTCTTGATGTCAGAAAAGTATTCTTGGTGTAAGAATATTAATCTCAAAAATGTCTCAAAAAATTCAAGCAAAAATTTGGCCCCATGGACAAGCACATTTTTCTAAGATTTCTTGGGGACAGAATAATTTTCTTCCTGGAAGACAAATTTTCTGTGAGGAAGAAAAACAAGATACACACAAAAAATAATTTTTGGTAGTGTATCCACTGTCTCTAGAGCAGAATATTAGAAAGTAGGGCCCAACCCTCTCTTCCACTGACTTTTACCGCCCCAACTCAAGTCAGATACAGATATTAATCTGTTTGATTGTGTCTGTATTTCTCCCACAGCAATTGTAGAGCCCGTGTGTCTGCTTGCAACCCTCCTGTCCTTATGTTACCTGGGCTATCAGAGAGACAAAGCCGTCGCTATTCTCCAGATTGTGAAGGAATGTGGGACTCAAACATCTTCTGAGTCAGGAGAAAGAGCAGCTGCAGCTGAAGGATGTGCCTTGAGACCACATCTTATACCCAGCTCTGTTTTAGGCACAGGTATGGTAATGGTCAAGTTCAACTGCAGCTGTAAATGCAGAAATGTTCACGGTTTTTGCGGTGACGACTTCACTGCAAGTTTAAAATATTTTTTCCATTATAGTATGAAACTGCAGTCTGTGGCGCAAACACGAACTTAAAACCACTGTAAAAAGTCCTTTTTCCCGTTACCATGAACTTAAATCCCCACGAACTTAAATGCATACAGTATATCTCTTTTAAATCGATACTTCCATTTATGACATTATGGCATGCAAGGGAGTAAGCTGGTAAAACAAAGTCCTTCTTGCTTCTTCTTCTTTTCTGTTCAATGTGTCTCTCTGAAAGGCCTTAATTATCCTTTTATCATCTTTGAAGAGAACTGTCCTGGCCACACATATAGACAGCTAGAATGGGGGCAGTGTTACCTGTATCCTACTTATAACTGGGGCTCCCGTACATGTACAATGCACTGGCTCCCACAAGTATAGGCTCTGATAAACTGAGTAGGGTGAAGTTTTTGTGAAGAGGTGAGTATGAGAGCTCTGGTAAAATAAAAAAGATGACAGCCAGGCAAGAGTTTCATTAATTTGATAATTTTAGAGTAGACCAGCCGTTGCAAGATATTAAGTTTTCTGTATTTCAGATGGTCTGATCAGACCTGTGTTAAAGTTTTCTGTATTTCAGATGAGCTGATCCAACCTGTGTTCAACTTTTCTGTATTTCAGATGACCTGATCTGACCTGTGTTAAAGTTTTCTGTATTTCAGATGAGCTGATCCAACCTGTGTTCAACTTTTCTGTATTTCAGATGACCTGATCTGACCTGTGTTAAAGTTTTCTGTATTTCAGATGAGCTGATCAGACCTGTGTTAACTTTAGATCTAAACTTTTCTGTATTTCAGATGATTTGATCAGTTCTAGACCTGTGCGACCCCCAGTCCACTACCTGCTGTCCTGCAGTCTGTACCTAGATGGGAACATCACTGGGTGTCTGCAGGAGTTGGACAGGCAGACAGCAGAGCAACCTTCCCTTCCTGCATCTTATCTCAAAGGTAGGGAGTCACACTTACATTTACCTGTGTGTTTGAGGCAGTGCTGTCTCCAGCTTGAAATTTATTTCCGTCCCAAATTTTGTGTGGGGGGGTGGGGGAGGGCCGAAGGCCCGACGCGAGCGCCGCAGGCGCTCGCCAAACTAGGGGGGTCCGGGGGCATGTTCCCCCGGGAAAATTTTAAAATTCAAACCCTCTAAGACGCTATTTCACGTATTTTCAGAGGCAAAATTTCATTCCGCAAAGTAGGACTACCGACACCCCACGATCTCGAAACAAAAGGCTTTGTTCCGACTGCCGGCCCCTTGGTCGGGCATTTAACTGACGAAATATTTTGTTCGTTAAGCAGTGTAACGTTTACACTCTGAAATTTACCATGATACTTGTTCGTCGTCATTTTCACGTATTTGTTGATAATGTGTGGATAGTTCGGGGACTGGATAACGCCGCGGGTGTTGGCATTATTGGCCGAGGGACATTGACGCATTTCAGCTCGTAAGATCGTATTAAAAGGAAGTTTACATCACCTATTTTGTCTGGTACTGGTTGCTCATGATCAATTAACTTTCTATACCATATTTTGCTTAATAACTCTTCATTTTGCTGGTGTCGTGTTTCTGTTTCTTTAACCACCAAGAAATGAGCATTTCTCGATAAAGTTGACACCTTTCTGCTCATCGTCCAGTACCGTCCAAAGGGTACAGATTTGCAAAAGATCGGAGAAAAATTGCCAACAGCGGTCATGTTCACAGCGCTGGGTAAGAATACTGCGATAAGAAAACAGTCTCCCGATAGTTATTTTCTGATATAAAATAAATGTCAATCCGAATTCCAAAACTCAACCCAAACTACGCAGAACAAAAAATGTTTTCACGGCTAAACTTTCCGTAAGGGGCAACCTATGCGGGGGCATGTGATGGGGTCGGCAGTCAACCGTCAAAACATGCGGGCTCACTGTAAAATTAGTCTCCTACTTACATTTTTCGGCGGGCTACTTCCATATGATTTTAGTGGAAGGTCGGCAAAAAAAGTATACAAGTTCGATTCCCGACATTTCCCCGTTTAAACAGCGTTAAATGCAGCCGAAAATTATGTATGTAAGCTGTAATAGCAGCGAGTTGGAAAATGCGGCTGGACGTGTTGTTACCATGGTAGCAGCTTCGGCGGCAGCCTTTTGAAGTAGCGCCTGCGACAGGGCGTGCGTCATTATTCTATAAATCCAATCAACTTCCCACCAATCACAGCCAGCAGCGGCGCGGACAAAGCGGTAACACCATGTCAATCACGAAGAAGCGCGGGACTTTACGAACACGGCGCTGCGGACTCGCTCCCAAATCCAAGCAGAAAAGTGCTTTTGAAGATACATTTCGCAAGAATCGACCGTGGCTTTGTCACATCGTAGATGCAGACGGCGAGAATATAGTTTTTGCCGTCTGTTTATAGTTTACACCAGGGGAAAAACCTCTTTTGTTGACGGTTGTAGAACTATGGAGATCGCCAGTACAGTGTACGGTTTACTGAGGTCTCCGACACACACACGACAGCCGAGTAAAGAAATATAATTTCTGATCCACCGTGTTAGGTTCATAATGAATTACAGTTTCCCGTTAATGTTGATTTTAAATCGTATAAGGGCCGGGTGATTCTGTCAATCCGATCGGTATTGCGAAATAAAACAGTGGCTAGGTAAGATAACGCCGCAGCTTTGCCTTCTTTTGCAACACGCGAATAGCACGTTTTCTCTAATCTTCACACATATCCATATATCGGGGCCGCGTTTATCTCGCGGCTTGGGTTGGAAAGTGGAGGCGTGGTGAAGGAAAAGGCAAAAATCGATTAAATTCTAAGTCGGACGCCTATTTTAGTTATTCAATCGTTCGCATGCATCATTTTAGTTATTGAACCTGCCTTTTTAAGCTTACAAAACTGCATTTTCATGTCATGAAATTAAGATTTTTTTTGGACGGAATGGGTGAATATTTTTTCCGTCCCGACGAGTAAATTTCCGTCCAGGGACGGAAGGACGGGTCCTGGAGACAGCCCTGGTTTGAGGTGATGACTTTCCTAGGAAATAGTCTGGTTAAGTGCATTTTGTAAGCTATGAGGCCATGATTCCGTTTGAACTGAAAAGAAAATGGAGTTCAGACTCTTTTCTCCCAACCCAGGGTATGTGCTGTTTGGTGAGAAGAGGTACGAAGAGTCTATCCTAGCGCTACAGACCTGCCTAAGTTCCCCATCTTTAGACATGTGTATTGTGATGTCAGACTATTAAAAAGTGACCCAAAGTCCTTCCTCCCAACCCAGGGTATGTGCTGTATGGTGAGAAGAGGTATGAAGAGTCCATCCTAGCGCTACAGACTTGCCTGAACTCCCCATCATTAGACATGATCTCCAAAGCAAGAATATTGAACCTCATGGGTTGCTGCTGTGCACAACAGGTGGGAAACAGTTAGTAAAGATTATTTCATTCACATGTCACCATGCTAGGGGTAGGAACATATGCCACTCATTTATAGATAGGATATTCAACACCCATGACAGAGTCATGAAATGTCTTTTAAAATCTGACTGCCACTATATGCAGGAACACCTTTTTCTAGAAATGTAAGCAAGTTGCTCTGTTTATATGTATGTCCATACTATGTTGCTATGGCTCAATGTACAGTGTGAAATATAGAAATCAAATCATTTAACTGATGCACAGAAACATGTATTCAAAGTGTCTGATCACCAATATTCCAACTATTGTCCTTCCTGGAATTGTAGTGATCTTATTCCTCTTCTTCCCTTTTGAAATAAAAACCTCCTTAAACTTAATTAAAGTCATCTTAAAGAGACTACTTAATTAAAGTCATCTTAACTTAATTAAAGTCATCTTAAAGAGACTAACACTTTTTGTATGAACCCATACCTGACCAGGGAAAACCCCACAGATCCATCCAGCTGTTTCGGGAAGCTCTACGATGTGACTTCTCCCACCACTGCAGTACTGGGCACTGGTGCTAGGGGATATATCTGGATATACCTGTAGTAATTTTTACACCAACCCTTCCATCTTTGTTTAGGGAAAACCCCACACAGCCATTCAGCTGTTTCGTGAAGCCTTGCGGGTTGATTTCTCCCACCACACTGCCCTGTACAACATCTCACTGCAGTACCGGGCACTGGGGCTAGGGGACGTCGAGCTGGAAACGCTCAACTTGTTAGTCACTGTAAGTTTATTCATATTCTGTATATTCCTTCATTTTGTTCATTCAGACTATAGCGGCTGCTAGAAGCAGGGTCCCACTGCAAATCATTGAGTGGGCTACCCTGGGTAAAAATGACAGAAATAGATGAATAAAAAATGAAATAAGAACCAGGTGCTAGACTTGGTGCCACAGCTTGACATCGGATCAAGTTGCTTGAATAACTGTTGTCTGGCATATCTTATTACCTGGATGTCTTTCCTTCACTGATTGTACAGTTTCTATGTAAAACTATGTACTCAGTCTGATTCTAATTGACATGTGTGTATGGAAATATTTGATGTTTTGTACGTACGTCACTGTCATTGAGTCCAGGAAGATTAGTGGTGTGCCCTAGGGCACGTCACTAATGGATTTTCAAATATAGCCTCAAGTCCAGGGCTCTAGCCAACGTCCGTTTTTCCGTGAATTGATGGAAATTTGCTGCGTCTGACGGAAAAAATTTAAAACCAATCTGTCAACCTTGACGGACAAAAATCCTTGGTGGGAGCTACATGCGGCTTGGGGACACCATGCACGGCCATAAAAGCCACCCTTTCGCATACGATAATCTCATTAAAACCCGTTTTTCAAGGTCTCAGTTCAGCCCTTCTAAGTAATTTTCGCGGTTTTTGCAACAATTGTAATTGGCTGACGGAAAAAAATTTCGAGCTGGCTAAAGCCCTGCTCAAGTCTCTAATGTGGTAATGTTGTAGGCCTTAGAAAATGAGGACAACAGAAGAGACAGCTGTGAGAACCAGGTGCTAGACCCTGTGCTACAGATGGACAGCAGATTCTGTCTGAAACGTCAGACTGTTTCCAAATTCTATTTTCATTGACGTACAGTTTCTATGTATTTATGTATCTAGTATGTATTTTCTAAATTATGTGGTAATGTTGATTTTGTAGGCCTTAGAAAATGAGGACAGTAGAAAAGACGGCTGTAAGAACCAGGTGCTAGACCCTGTGCTACAGCTGGACAGTACAGCACCTGGAACAGCCACCCTTGTGACAGCTCCTCACACCTGTATCCCGCTGCACCAGGCCCTGTATGTCCTCGCTAAACGCTGTCTGGAACAAGAACGGTAGGTGTTTCTCACCTGTATCATACAATGTAAATGTTTAGAGCAGGGCTCTAGCCAGCTCGAACTTTTTTTTCCGTCAGCCAATTTCCATTGTCGCAAAAAACGCAAAAATTAAATTAGAAAGACGGAACTGAGACCTTGAAAAACGGGTTTTTAATGAGATTATTGTATGCAAAGGGGCGCCGACACACTAAGTCAACAATTACAACAATAGCAAAAGAATCAGTGTGTGGCTTTTACGGCCGTGGACGGCGTCCCCAAGCTGCCTGTAGCTTCAACCAAGGATTTTTGTCCGTCAAGGTTGACGGATTGGTTTAAAAACTTTTCCGTCACACGCAGCAAATTTCCATCAATTGGCGGAAAAACGGACGCTAGCTAGAGCCCTGGTTTAGAGTACAATAGATATTCAATAGGTCTTATGTATTCCACTGCATCAGGCCCTGTATGTCCCTGCTAGCATTGTCTGGAACAAGAATGGTAGGTCTTCCTCACCTCAAGGATTAGGGTATTATGTTTAGTTGTTGCTTATCAGAATAAGTATCTAGTGACGTATATTGCAACTTGAGGATAAATTGAAAGAAGTGGTTGTGTTTTTAATTACTGTGAAAAGGAATTCTTATTGGATTTTGTCTTATTTCAAACTAACTATTCAAAGGGAGGCACAATTCTAATTCCATTTTTGTTCACCTTTATTGAAAATAAGACACCAAAAGTTAGATTACATGAACCGATGATACAGACCAATAACAACCATGTATGAAGATTTAATGATATGTAACTGTAGTAAGGGAGAATGATATTTTGAAACAAAATGAGATGGAAGAAAGAACAACTTCACAGCAACTATTAAACTTATAATACACACATTACACTATCCCCTCACAGAATATTCACTAGATATTTAACTTTGATAAAATCTCAGTAACAATTTAGAAAATAACCCGAAACAGTATCTTTGGAGTCATATGATCCAGTGTGTTCTGGGTTAGATACGCTAAAAAAATGACTAATGTCAACCGCTAATTACCCTATAACCTTAATAAACATTATCTAATATTTCCCTCTATCTCATCTATCTATAGAATGCCAGATTTTTAATCATCATGCGTGTTCTACTACGGCAATTCTGCTGGATCGTAATCTCTATTGTGACATATGTCCCCCAAAAAAATACGCTTGTATGACTTCTCCCCAAACCATTGAGATGCATAATGATATGCGTACCACATGTGTTTGAGAGAAACGTCGATCGTCAACTCATATCGCATTAGGCGCGGTGTTGTCTAATCCCTTATGCAGTACACGCCCGGCCTGTTCTGAGCGAAAGTTGAACTGTGCAAGACGCACCGGATCGTCAGGGTTGCCCAGCCGGAAGGTGTTGTCCGACCACACGGGGGCATCCTTCAGCTCCCAGCTGCAGTACCCCAGGAGAACCGCTAGGAGCACTTTCAAAATGAAGAAGCCGATGTCCTGGCCTGGACAATAGTGGCTGTCGAGGTCAGCGGCCTCCGTCCAACTGAGAGAGAAAACAAATATATATTTGCTAAAGGATATTGAAGGATTCACAACCAGGATGCACTTACTGTGCTTGCGTTTCGGTGTATCAGACACCTTCCTCAGAGCTTCTATAATAACTGGAGTTCTGCTTCTCGCTGCTATGTGTAGCCGATGTAGGTGGCGCTTTTGCGGCGAGAACACAATCCCAAACGTGGCCAAGTTTGTATCCCCCCTCGTCCCAGTTGCATAACAAATGTATGTGGGTTTGCAATGTTACATAAATAATATTTTTTTATGATAGTTTAAGTCATTGGTCAATGGAAGAGTCTACTGATTCATTGGGGAGGTGTTGTTTTTGGTCTGTTTGTGTTTTTGCAAATGTTATATACCATGCCTTAGTCTTAATCACCATAGAAAGGTACCAGTAGGAGGTGATCGATGGACACCTTAAAACCTTACATGCATTACTAAACGAACTAACAATGAAACAAAACATACGAAAACTTTTTAACATTTCAAGGAGATGTGAGATCTTCGACCTGTAGTCTTTAGCGGTGTCCAGACTACACTATGGGTAAAAGACCAATAGTCCAACCATTTTTCCTGCTCTATACTGGTACTTCCGGTAAGACTTCGAGTGCATACGAAATTGATCCCATACTTAAGAATCTCCAAGCAGATGTTGGGATGGAAGACTGTGCCTTTTTCTGTCCGCCTAACTTCTATTAAAAGACCACGACTTTTCACAGTCATAGAAGCCAGGCAGTCAAAAAACGCCACAATCTTCTACCCTAGCATCTGCTTGGAGATTAGTACCTTCCGCGAGGGAAGAAAAGATGCTTCTTCTGTCCTCCTTGTTCGTCTTCGTCAAGAAAGCGATTCCACCGGAAACGGTCCGGATCGGGAAACACAGATCCGTCACGCTGAGCCCAGAAGCAAGATCCAACCATTCGCTCCCCCTTGCAGACCTACGGAGAATAGCAACACATATAGTATGACATAGGAGTCTACTTTTAGACAACCAGTTACTCTCACCTGCTGCTCACCACTGGCCAAGCATTAAAAGTTGTACAGAAGCATCTATACAGGACTCTAAATACTTTTTTCTGCATACCTGCAGGTATCATTGAAAATTACCTGCACCAGACAAATTTTACCTGCACCACTTTGAATTTAGAAAGTCAATGCATGGGTCATGCAAAAATTATTCAGGAACCATTGCTATTTTTTCTTTTATACTTTATAGGTGGTAATCAATGCATCTAATACTAGTAACAATTCGTATAAACCTACATTATAGGACGTATAAAACTCAGTACATGACCAGTACAGGTTAGGGGCAGGTAGACACCAGAAATACCTGCACAGCTCTAATTTTATCTGCACTTACCTGCATATGCAGGTGTTATTTCGAACCCTGCTATACTTAGTAACTAACCTTGATGTTTTCCTTTTCTGGCGAAATGACAAGATCTTTTCTTGCCAGAGCCCAGTAGTTGAAAACTGGTGGGTGAAGCCGCAGGACCTCCAGTATGAAGCTCTCAAGGGTCTTCATTTCACTGAGACTTTCCTCCGAGATACCTCCGCGTTTCTCCAGTACTTGGAGGGTGGTTTGGATGATCTCGTTTTTCTCCGCGTCGCTGAGGGTGTGCAGACAGGCGACAGATGAGATGATGGTGGCCGTCTGGGCGCCGCAACCGTTGAACAGCGTGCCGTATAGGATAGTGAGGATACCTTCTTCTACCTCCACACCGTGGGCGTGACAAAGTTGGACGAGCTCTTGGTACTTGGGTGTTTCTTTGATGGCTTTCAGAAGTGCGGGGAGGACCTCTACTGCCTGCCTGCGTTTCCTTGCCGCGGGGGGAATGGGGATCCAGGTCCTGAAGTCAGTCGGGATTCCGTTCCCCCATGTGTAGCACAGTCGTCCATCGATTTTCTTCCCGAACAAGGCCTCAGTCAGCGTCTCGGACGTGATGTGGAAAACCCTCTCTTCAAAGTCCGGAACGTCCTCGAGTCGGGACCACTCCTCGAAGTGCGCCTTTATTTGACTAAAGAAAACAGATGGAAGAGTCTTCTGACCCTGCTTGTAGACGTCGATCAGGAGAGCCTTCTTCCGACGATGGTCTTCATCGTTGGAAAACATCGACGGACAGTGTCCCCCCACCACGTCCTTGGCTGCGCAGACGGGCCCGAAGGAGTACGGTTCCTTTTCGTACGTCTCCGGGTTGAAGGCGTACTGGATGGTGTCTCGGTTCAGCAGCACTACCGCGGGCACGCCGGGGTTCGCACGGAACACAGAGGGGTGCTCACCTTCCGGCTTCATCATGTGAGGCCCATGCACCAGCCCCTTTACGAAACCAAAAGTGTCGCTCCATACTCCTCCCATGTTTTTGTTGAGAGGAAAAACTGTCTCAGATTTGTAAAACCCTCGGTGCCCCCACACAAGCTGGGTCTTCTAAAAGTGTCTGCAAGTGGTTGAACCTGTTTTTAGCGCATTAATTAGCCTAAAACTAGGTGGGTCGGTTCTCTCACAAATTAGCTTTTCAACTACCCAAAGCTAATTTGCGTGAGAACCGACCCACCTACACTTAGGCTACAAAATAGCGGCCTTGTCTCAGTCTAAATAGTATGATGGAAGACTGATGCGTTTAGATTCATGATCTCATTTTCTCATTTCATAACTGACCATAGTTGCCCTTTCTCGCAGTGACCTATGACCCTGTTGTCAAGCCAGAGTTTTAATCCCCAGATATTTGCCCCAACACTTGTTTGGTTTTTAGGGACACTTTATCAATTCTTGATAGGTATGATTATATTATATCTCCTGAAAAATGGCTTTAGGTTTCAGTGACCCTGGTAAATGACTTGATATAATTATATAATAATAATAACCACTTGATATGATAATAACCATAACATTACCATAACCCTTAACAAGACTCCACAAAAAACAGCTGAGCAGAAAATTGGTGCAACACCTGAAAGCTGCACTGCCAGTTGTTACCTCCATAAAACATGAAGGTGTAGTGTTTGGTGTGTCTGTCTGTGTGTCTGTTTTTTGTCTCTCTGTGTGTCTGTCTGTGTGTCCGGATATTTGTGGTCAGCATAACTCAAGATCCTCTGGATGTATTACGATGATATTTGGTATGCGGGTAGAGGTTGTGAAGACAAAGGTCAAGGTCATTTTTGGCCCCCTGGTGTGTGATCTTGGTACTGCAGCAGACTTTCAATTTTTTTGTATCTTTTGACCTGGACATGCTATGGTCTAACTCTTGGTGGTGGTTTATGCGAGGCACCTGTGTGACACAATTGTATGTGTCATGATTATTTCTTTGCACACAAATACACAAAAAATGTCAGCCACATACATATAGAAAAGGGGGACTAAAAGCTTTTTTGGGAATACTTGCCAATCAGATGCAAACTATACTATGAGGCTAGCCCTTGAGGTACCACCAAATTTTTATAGCACAGTTACTTATAGATATTCAATAGGTCGTCAAACTGTTAATAATTACAGACCGCAATATCACTTACTTGATACAGCTAGGTTGCACTGCATGCCACACCTTCTTCAGCTGACTTCCAGCCGTCATCGGGGGTTTCGCCCCCTCGGTCAGGACCCCCTCAGGCTGGCGGGGCGGTGATGGTGGCCAATCCATCACCAGGTGTGGCTCAGATCTTCCAGGTTCCTTCATTCCCCTTCAACCACAGCCATCTTGATGCCGATTCTGCCGCTTCTGTCAGGTTCTTTGTTACCTGCTTTCTCTTATTTCCTTTGATGCCCAATGCTCCCAGCATCCTCCACATTGACTGCCCCACAAATCCTCTGCAGCCGACCTCCACAGGGAAGCACCAAGTCTTCCACTTCTTCATAGAACAGGTTTGCTTCAGGTCGCTGTATCTTTCAGCCTTTCTCTCGAATGCCTCTTCCATTCTGTCTTCCCACGGAACTGTGAGTTCTATCATAACCACCTGTCTGGTCTTGGCTGACCAGATCACTGCATCTGGTCTCTGGTTTGTTACTGCTATTTCCTCAGGGAAGACTAACTTTCTGTCGAGGTCTACCTGCAGGACCCAGTCACCTGCTGAGGGCAAAATTCCTAGTCCCTCGTCTGGTGCTCTCTTCCCCCTCCTTTGTCCTTTCCCTCCTTCCTTCACAAAGTCCACAAATCTCAGACCTCTCTGTTTCCTTCCACTCATCTGTGCCCTTTTCTCCTCAAGTGCGGCTGCCAACACTCTTAGCACTCTGTCGTGCCTCCATCTGTATCTCCCCTGTCCTAGGGCTATGGCACATCCTGTAAGCAGGTGGCTCAATGTCCCTCTCTTTCCACACAGCACACACTTCTCCTCGCTCTCCTTGCCCCATCTCTTCAAGTTCACTGGGGTGGGCAAGAGATCATACACAGACTTCAATAGGAACTGTGTCCTCAGCGGTTCCCATGACCAGAGCTCCTTCCAGGTCACCTTCCTCTCTATAGCCTGTTCCCATTTTACCCAGGCTCCCTGTACTCCCTGGCTAACTGCTTGAGCTCTCCTCTGCTCTTCTACTTGGCGTCTGATCTCAGTCTGGATCAGCTTCCTCCTTAGCTTGGGCTCTGCATCTTTCCATCTCTGTGTTGTTATCGACCCTGCTCCTAGGCCTAGCCTACCCTGGGCCACCACTCCTACTATGTCTTTGTGTCTCAGCCTACTTCTGGCACTCTCTGCTGCCTCTGCTGCTGACCACTTCCTTCCTGATCTCAGTGTGATCCCTGCTTCTCTCACTATTTCATCTTTACTGCTTTCCAGGGTCGTCTGCGCTCTTACTTTTGCCACCTTATACTCTTCTAGCGCTGAGGACAGGGGTAGTTGTAGCTTTGTTGTGGTACTGTACAACCCCACACTCGTGAGACCTGGGGGCACTCCTAACCATTTCCTGATGTATCTGCTGATCTTCCTGTCAACCTGCTCCATTGTGGATAGGGGAATATTGTACATCGTCATTGGCCATGTTAATCTTGGGAGAAGGCCATACTGGTAGCACCATAGCTTGTATTTGCCTGGCAAGTTACTTTCCTCTATCTTCCTTAGCCCTTCCTCTGCCTGCTTTCTAAACTCCTTTACATTCTGCACATCTCCCAGTGTCTTATCAAATTTCTTTCCCAAGCTCTTCACTGGTTGGTCAGACACAGAAGGGATCTTCTCTCCCTGAATCTCCAGTTGCAGTTTGTCACACAGCTTTCCTTTCCTGAGTACTAGTTTACGGCACTTCTTTGCCTTAAACCGCATCCGGGCCCACGTTGCTGCTCTGTCAAGGCTTCTCAACATATGCAATCAAATGGATTTACAATAAATACTCTGTGGTAACTGTGGAAATAGCAAATAAGCAATCCTGTCCAGTCAGTGACTTCAACTGTTTTTTTATAGTTAGATGCACTCGTATTGAATTGTTCTTCCAGTCCATTCTAGTGACACTGAAGAACAGTGATGGATGTCACTCAAAAAGTGATTATCTCAAATATTATCCGGTAGAGATACACTTGCCTTTGTTTACCTGGATGTCTAACCTTCATAAACCTATATTCAATGGTGAAAATGCTCTAATCTGCATCTGTAACTCTACAGGTATGAAGCAGCTGCGCAGAGGTACGTGGACTTGCTGGCAACTGTCCTGGACACATCAGTGTTGCAGGTATGTAGTGTGTGTAGTTAACGTTAAGTTGCTCGGATACAATTTGCATTGCTGTTGTTTCCTACAACATTTGCTGTGTATGTTGTTGTTCAAAGCAAAAAGATGCCTTGAGTTTGAGAATGTTTTATGTAATGAAGAAATATTTTACATCAAATATTTTCTTCATCAGGCATTAACACCAGGAAGCGCCTTTCCCCCGCTGGACCTCCAAACTGTGTACTGTGAAGCTGCGCTCTCCCTGCTCAAGGCTCAGAGATGCGAGGACGCCATAGCCGTCTGCGACAAACTGCTGACCAAAATGCCTCCCAACAACCAATGGCGGACTGACACGTACTCGCTCAATCCATCCCACGATTCCTCCGGCCTATCCCATGATGCAGTGCACAGTTCCCATGATTCTTTGAAAGTCGTTGAAGAACCTGTTACTTCCCCAAGCAATTTTTGTGACAGCGGTGACGATCTGTTTGATTCCATCGAAGACTCTGAAGAGAGAACTTCTGTTAAAAAGATGAGTAAGAAGAGAGCCAGAGAACCAAGTGAACAGGGAGGAATGCAAAGTGTTGAACAGAATATGGAAACGAAGAGTGTTCGGTTGAAAAGCGTTCTGCCGTTGATGTACAAGGCAGAAGCTCTGTACAGACTAGAGGAGTACCAGGAAGCCGTTATCTGTTATGACAGGTGGGGACTTTGAGTTTGTTCTGAGACTCTTTTATCATACACAATTCTATACTTTGTATACTTGTGTATCAGTGAATATAATTTGTGGATTGATGGTGTATTATTGAAAACACTACACATGTCGTCCAGAAACATTAAGATGGTTTTATCATTTGTGGAAAAAAAATTAAAGGTTTGTGTATAGATTCAGTTTAATGAGAGTTTAAGATTACAGTTTGCCGTATTATCTTTGATATTCTGGAACTAGTGTGAATCATAACTTTGTGATGGTAAGATTTATTGCCGTTTGCTGTATGACGACATTGAAATGTTTATCAAATCCTTTACAAAAGTTTTTGCAAGTTAACTTTACATTTCTGTCTGTTTTAGGCTGCTAACAATGCTGTATGACATCATACCTGAGGAACCTGATATGAGTAACAAAACAGACAAGAAGATAGATTCTACACAACCTACTCAGAAGAGAAGAAGAACTGAGGAAGGTCTGTGAAAGATTAGTTTCCTATGCCAGATACCAAATGCGTCGATGTAGTTTAGACATCCAGGTAAAAAGATACACCAAAAAGTAGTTACTCAAGCAACTGGATATGGTTTTGGAAACCATATCCAGTTGCTTAAGTTACTACTTTTTGGTGCAGATACCATATGATTACATTTCATTTCATGTATTCTTATTTCATAGATAACTTAAGGTTTGGTTAGAATATGTGTAAATTGCAATGGCCCAAGCATTTGTGATGGTAAAAAAGTTAACTTAAGGTAAAGGCACATGTAGTCTCATTGACTTTTTGAGGTCGTAGGAAGGTAGAATCCAACCCTCTCTTTCCACCGCCTTTCACCTCCCCAACTGAAGTCAGGTAATCCATTTTTGCCGGTGCGTAGAGACGGGAGAAGCGGGTCTTTCAACCATTCGTTTGGTTTGCATGGATGCATGGATGGATGCATGGATGGATGCATGGATGGATGCATGGATGGATGCATGGATGGATGCATGGGTGGATGCATGGATGGATGCATGGATGGATGCATGGATGGATGCATGGATGGATGCATGGGTGGATGCATGGGTGGATGCATGGATGGATGCATGGATGGATGCATGGATGGATGCATGGATGGATGCATGGGTGGATGCATGGATGGATGCATGGATGGATGCATGGATGGATGCATGGATGGATGCATGGATGGATGCATGGATGGATGCATGGGTGGATGCATGGATGGATGCATGGATGGATGCATGGATGGATGCATGGATGGATGCATGGATGGATGCATGGATGGATGCATGGATGGATGCATGGATGGATGCATGGATGGATGCATGGATGGATGCATGGGTGGATGCATGGATGCATGGATCGGTCAATTTAATCAAACCCTTCTAATAGCCCTTCCATACGCGTGATTACGTAATTAAGTTAGCGTGGCCGAACGGTCTACGGCTCTGGGTGCAGATAGCGATTTGCTTCTGGGTTCGTGGGTTCGAACCCCACTTGTAACAATTTTTATTCTTTGTTAGACAAATTTCATGTTTTTTTAATAGAAGGCAGATCAATTCAGTAATTCGATGCTTTAATAAAAACTATTTTTTCATGTGATTTTGTTTAAAATCCAGGCTTTTCCCTAAATACGCACCGGCCAGCTTTTTTCAGAAGCTTTCTTGTTGCACCTGTGTAGAGTAAGGAAAGCTGTGTCAAGTGTTTTTTCCAAGGATACAACGTATAGTCAGGAATCAAACCTGTGAGCTCTCGATCTCGTGTCCGCTATATGCCACACGCATTTGTGATGAAGCTCTTACTAAAGTGTGTGAAAGTTCTTCTCAAATCGTTAAAGTTAAAGTTTGCCCATACATCTAAGATGCGTAGGGTGGCGCCCATCTCCACTTCGAAACCCTTGGGCCACACATTTTGTGCAAGTCACTACAGCAGGGGGCTGGTCCGCTGGTAGTGATGTGTGTTTAACTTCCATACTCTTCCTCATTAGTGCTGAGTGCTAAGCAGAGAAAGCAGCATGTACCATTTTTGGAGTCTTTGGTATGACTCGGCCGGGGATCGAACTCACGACCTACCAAATGCAAGGCGAACACTCTACCCACTTGGCCATTGCACCTTCTCAAATCAAGTTTCTTTTTTTTTGTTACAGGTTTTCTCCCTATAGTCCCTGACAGTGGTTCCACCTCGGAGGGGTCAGAGGTCACAAGAACACTCCTAATGATGAAGTCAGAGGCTTACCAGAACAAGGGCTTGATGCTGATTGGTCAGGAGAAACTGCAGGCCGCTCTCCAGTGCCTCAGGCTGAGTGTACAAACTAACCCCGGTGAGTCTTAGATTTTAACATTGAGTGGAAGGCGTGATGTTTAACCACAAAGGCAATAAGGAGAGAGACAGTTGGTGCATAGGGCGGCACCCTTCTCCAGTGGCCCTGCCTCGGATGCTCTCCAGTGGGCCATTTTAAAAAAGTCTTTGGTATGACTCCAAATATGAGACTTGTGCTAAAGGCAACCATGGTCCCCGACCCTCTTGATGAGAATGGGACTAGGTGAGGTGAGGTGAGGTATGACTCAGTCTGGGATCAAACTGGCCACTCTGGCCAAAAAGGGGTAGGGAATCTCCCGAGCAGCCCTCGTAACCCCTGCTTCGCCTATTGGGTCAGTTAGTCCTCACTCATAGTGGACAATTGGGCTGGTCTCAATCATGATGTTTCTGACCTAGGGCGAAGAGTTGCTGTTACAGTTACAATCATGTAACCCGTAACCTTGGAGTGGCCTTCAGGCCTTGTTATGTGGTGACCATTAAGTAAAAAAGAAAAAAAAAAAAAAAAACTCACGACCTACCGAATGTAAGGGAACCCGCACGGCTATTGCACTGGTCCTAATCTAAAGTGCCCTGTTATTTTTCCCACATCACAGACAGCACGGTTGCCATGTACAACCACACCCTGTTGCTATGGAGGATGGGGAGGAGGAGGGAGGCTGCGCAGAACTGGCTCGGGTACCGAGGGGTCGACACCCGACGGGACAGTCTTCAGCTGGGACAGCTTCTCACGCAGAAGGAGCAGGAAATGTAGGGCCCTACCTTTCCTGTTTTCTCTCTTGTATTATGAAGGCTATATTGATTTGATTATATGGAAGACATCGATTTCTACCCTGTTCCAAAGAGAAACATTTTTTTCAACAATACAGCTGTAAATCATACAAAGCAGCTACAAAATGAGTAAATACATGCTGCAGATTAGAAAAAAAAATATATTGGAAAACGTATACTTTATAATATCATAGAACTGCAACGTAAATTCTGTTCCCCTTGTTCATGGAATGGGCCTGTCTACTGCAGCTTCCCAAATGTGACGTTGGGAACATGCGAAAAGTATCTCAAAACACGCACACAGAGTTTCTGGGACACTCCGTTTCGATGAACAAATTCAAAATCCTGGACTCAGAGCCAGATTCCTTTGCAAGAGGAGTGAAGATGGCTGTGTCCATTTGAGCTCCACTGTCCAACATTGGACAGAGACGGGGGGGCGATATAGTTTATCTTGCACTTTTGACCCACTGCTGCAGTCATGTGGTTTTGATGATTTACTTGTATTGAGGGGAAAGTGACAGAATATACTGATGCACCAGTAGAAGTTAAAAGCAAGTCTTTCTTACCGCAGATCAACTGTGTGTGATAACACAGAAGAAGGCATCTCAGACAGGCACCTGCTAATGTTGGACAAGGCCACCCTCCAACAGCTGATGGACTTGAGGACCCCGCAGAGGGGCCTGGGCGGTTCTGCCGCACTGTCGCGCCCAGCTCTGTTCTCAGCTAGCACAAGTGCGACGAACTGGGCATAATTGTATTGTCAGATTAGAAATATAGTCTAAAAGATCGAATACATGTAGTTCTTTTTGTACATCCTCTTATGCAGGGACATCCAACGGCGAAACCGCCTGGATGTACCCTGCTTTCTCACTCTTAGTTCCTTAGTGGGCGTCACCACAAACCAGCTGTCAGCCAATCAGAGAATAGGCCTTTCAGTTTTCAAAAGGGATGTCGCATATTAAAAAGGTATATAAGGGTAAGCTCATGAATATTTATAAGCAGGGCGGTCAGGAAGTAAGGGTGATGGTTGAGAAAGCAGGGTACATCCAGACAGGTGGTTTTGCCGTTGATGTCCCTGCATAATAGGATGTTTTTGTATAGAAACCTGGGTTTCTGCTCAATTTTATGTGGACATTTTATTAGTTTTTCATTGCTCTGTTTATGACTTTATGAGATTTTGTTACAAATTTGCTATTTTGGTTTTTCCTGAGATAACTTACTTGATGAAAAATAGATTTATAGTATCTATTCTACATTAATGTAAAATCAGACTTATTCTAAGGCAGACAACACAGCAAAATTATTTCTGGAACTTTTTTTTTATTCCGATGAAATTGTGTTCACTGCAAAATGTCCTTTTTACAAATCTGTATGTACAAATTGCGTGGTGGTTGCAAACAAAATATAGACTATAACGTATTGACTTGTCAGCTTGCAAATGAAATAGCAGCAATTTCTCTTATTGCATAGTTGCATCCTTCAATGAGATGAAAGTAAAAAAGGGATAAGAATACAGATACAGATAAACTCCATTGTACAGCAATTTATAAGTTTTTACAATTTCTTGAACTTGCATGTTGTATTCTAGAATATTTCAGACTTGGTGTAAGGACCAATTAAATGAATTGTGTTACAAACATGTTTTTTTTAGACAAATCTGTTGGTGTATAACTATAGTACAAGTACTGGAAAAATTTCACAAAACATTCCCATCACATGGTAGTAGCAGCATTATTACAAAGATTAGGCAACAAAAATCTTTTTTTCTCTACAATAACACATGGCAAATGCAACTGCTCTGAGCTTGCTGCAACTGCTGGCACCCTTCTGAATATACAAACAACTCGGCGATGTTGTTTTCTCGACAAGAAATGAGTCTGACTTAATATGTAACTAATAATATTAGGTCATACTAATATTTACTTGCTTGGTCTTTGGACGTTTCTTGGCATGGCAAAACAAAACAAAACAGCAATATGAAAATGATGCAGGAAGGAAAACTTAAACCTTGCTATATTCACTCATTGATACAGTGTATGATATCAAGGCACAGGCTTTCCTCGTAGTCTGTTTTCATCTTGATTTTGCAGCTAAACATCATTTTTAAAGAATCCGTGTACTAAAAAGTCCTTTAGTATGGCCTTACTGCAGTGTTAAAGATTGGTGTCTTTACATTTAGAAATGCCTTGTTTTCAATTTTAGCCCTCAGGCTTACAGCAGTTTTTTTCAACATTTTTGTGTCGTAAAAAAAAATCTCATATTTCTTTCAGTGCAGGGCTGTCTCCAACTTTGATATTTTTTTCCATCCCACTCATATTGTTTAGGAGCCTATCCTGTTGCTAATCTTCATTGTTAAATCTGCCATTTAAAGCTGATGGGACTAAATTTCTGTCAACTTCATGTCATGAAGGTCAGATTTTTGAATGGACAGTGAGAAATTTTGTCCGTCCCAACTAGCAAATTTCTGTCCCGGGACAGAACCACTGGTATCATTTTAAGTTTACGGAAATTGAATTGTCGGACAGAAGGGGTGAATTTCCCCCGTCCCTATAACCAAAGTTCCATCCCTGGATACATGTAGGTCCTGGAGACAGCCCTGTTTTCAGTGCAACAACAACAACAATAACTAAAGAATCGGTAAAACACCTCGACTTAAAGTCTAGAAGCGTTACAAGGTGACGGGAGCGACAACAACTTGAAAGTTCATCTGTGTTGGTAGAAGTCATTCTTCAACTAGTTTGGACAGCATCAGTCTTTGTCAAGGAATGAACAACCCACTGCTGCTGTGACGTCACATTATGTAGATAGAACACGTGACTCGGTGAGCAGTGGATCATAGGTTGCAGGAAGTCACGACAGCAGTGGATTGTTCATTCCTTGATGACAAAGACTGGTGCTGTTCAGTGGAAAATTTGGGTGAGTCCAATTTTTGTGTTGGATATTACAGGTAAACTAGTTCAAGAGCAACAACGATAACTAAAGAATCAGTAACACTAACACTAGAAACATTATGAGGTGACGGGAGCCACTGCAGCGAAGGGTAATCTCTGGTGTCCGTACAGGGACCTCTTGTCGTTCTCCCATTCCTCCATCACCAATGCAAAGGACTCTTTGTGTTGAGCATTGTTAAATCTCATTTAAGCTGATGGGACTAAATTTTTATCAATTTTATGTCAAGAAGTTCAGATTTTTGAATGGACTTGAAACTGAAGGGACTAGATTTGTATCAAATTCTTATCATGAAGTTCAGATGTTTGAATGGACAGTGGGGAATTTTGTTTGTCCCAACATGCAAATTTCTGTCCCAGCACAGAAGCATGAGTCCTGGAGACAGCAACAGCAACAACAACGATAACTAAAGAATTGGTAACACTAACACTAGAAGCGTTATGAAGTGACAGGAGCGACTGCAGCGAAGGGTAATCTCTGGTGGCCGTACAGGGACCGTTTGTCGTTCTCCCATTCCTCCATCACCAGAGAGAAGGGCTCTTCGTGTTGTGATGACCAGGTGGTGGGGAAGTCAAAGTGGCTGGTGCTGTAGGTTCCATGCATTCTCCGCCTGTAATACAGATATGTACATGTTAAACATGTTGAATGGTGTTGTGTTGGCATAATGGTTTGGGCATTTTGCCCAGAGGTGCCGAGTTGAAATCCTCAAACATGCCACCAATGTTGTGCCCTTGGGAAAGGCACTTAACATGACTTTCCTCACTCCACCCAGGTGTAAAAATGGGTACCTGACTTCGGTTGGGGAGGTAACTTTTAATAATTGTGGTTGGGCTCCACCTTCCAGTGCTGTGCATTATAGACAAAGTAGATAACAACCAACTGTTCCTTCACCTAAAAAACACTGCCGTTAGCAACCAACTGTCCCCACACCTAAAAAAACAGTGGGTACCAACCATCTCTACTAGGGCTGGGTATCGGTACAGCGTGCCGGTACAAAACCGTTTTTTCTTTGGACCTGAACCGGACCTGGACCGGAATTTTCTGTATCGGTACCCAGTCCTAATCTCTACCCATAAAAAAGGCTGTGGGACTATCTTTACCTTTATCTACCTAAAGAACATGTTGAGTGTACGATACCCAGGGGTTTTGTGTCATGTGTCACCTTGTGACAATGCTTGAACTGAATTGAACTGAATTGTTGTTTTGAGGAACACATTTGGTTTATCTGTACAATGGAAATCCACCACCTAACAATGCTTGAAAATATGTAAATAGTGTTCTAGAACATGTTACTGCCATTAAATCTTTTCTATAGTTTGTTTTCATTCAGACATATCAAGAGAAGCAGACAACTCGGTAGTCTATTTCACAGAAGACTTGAACCAAGATTTTTGTATAACATTTAAAGTTATCAATTTTTGTTTCTCTTTTGTTTCTCTGTTTATACTTTTATTGAGTAGAAATATGAAGAAGAGAACTGTCAGCACTGATTCTTTCATTAATTTTTATCTAGATTTACCGAATAACCACTCTTTTAAATACCCAAGGCTGAACTCACGCCTGTCCTTGGTGCTGAACAGTGAATTATTCTTAAACACTGTGCCTTCTGATGGAGTAATACATAAAACTAAGGCTCTTTTTGCCTAGTAGCAAATAGGGCAGTAAATTTCCTTGCTGTTGCTGTATTTATTGGTTTAGGTTTTCAGCACACACAGCCAGGGCTGCCCAACTAGCTTGTTGCAATTACAGGATAAAAAAAATAGTAATAATATTCTTAGTACCGTATATTCTCGATTAAAGTATGCACTTTTTAAACTTTTCAAAATTCAAAAAGTGTCCCAAGTCATTGCCAAAGTCAGGGTGCGTATTTTATTTGAGGTTGGCTTCCGGACAAAATGGGAAAAGGAGCTGAAATTCGCGTAACACACAGCACACATGGCCCGTAAAGGCACCATTCTTGCCTGAAACTGAAAACAACAGGAACAACTGCAGGAACCAGCTCGATTGACAATGCCACATGGCACTGGATCCCTGCCGAAAATGACCATGTCATTTTTAAGCCATGGAGACATAGATTTTGGATGATAATAGGCGTATAAAATGGATTGTTTACGTGCGCGCGTGACGGTGGATCTCTATTCCAAGATGGCGCTGGGGTTATTGGGGTCATTGGGACAGACTACTATCACCTAAATCAATAAGTTGATTGTACGTTTATCAATTTGAAAACTATAAGGCATTTGTGTTTTTTGCCAACAAACAGCATGGTTACCCATGCTACGAATGGAACATCACATGCAGCAGTCGACGTCTCCAGAAGCATTTCGGCGGCAATTTCTTAACAAAAGACGGTCGGAAAGCACAAAACATTGTTTTCTTTGAAGTGGATCAAGATCAAGACCAGTTTTGGGAAAGATGGAAAACTATTCAGGATGTTTTCATGTTCAAATGAACTGTAAATCGGGCGTTGCAGTGCCAAATTTGAGAACTTTGTTTGACATGCCATAGCCGATTTACAAGTTTGCAGAGACGGATTTGCCGGCGGAGAGTTTTCATAAATTCAGAAGTCCTTGATTTAGGCAAAATTACCATCAGAAAAGAGATTAAACACTATTAATTAAGAATTCGTCTAGTGCAAAAGTTGTTCAAGATCACTGGAGAAGGGGTGCGTATTTTATTCAGGTTTTTCCATTTTACGTTTCAGTGAGGTAAATTTGTCTGAGACTTGCCCCAAATCGGGGGTGCGTACTTTAATTGGGGTGCGTACTTAAATCGAGAATATACGGTACATAAAAAAGTGGTCTAAGGTACATCGATGAAGGTTAGACATCCAGGTAATAAGATATGCCCTTTTTTGGCATAACCTGGTCTATGGTAGTGTATACAGTGTCTACAATCATGGTATCTACAGGGAGCCAGTGCATGTACAGAAGTTGTACTGACCTGCTCTTGAGCCTTGTTGTGCTGTTGATGTCTGTGAGCGGCATGGCCAGCCAGGTCTGACACTCGGTGCCATGCCTGCCCAGGGGCACTAGGGGGAGCTGCGGCAACCGGTGCTGCTCCACCTCACGCTCTGAAAGGGTTTTACCTGCAAGATGGGTACAGAAAGTTTGATCATGCAGGAATGGCGAATTTCAAATCCTTGCAGAGTTACAGAAAGGATTTTTGTGTCTCCAGTTGAGTCATAAATACATCTAGTTCTTCTAATTTTTCTTTTTTGCAGTCTAACTAGGGTGAGCCCGCTGGAAAGAACTGCATGAAATGGTTGTGTGAAGACTAGCTGACTGCTGCCTACCCCTGTGTCAGGGATCCCAGCAGCAGTATAATCAAACACTGGATATTACTACTTTGCAGTGGCTTTATGTTCAAGGTTTTCACTGTGACTGCTTCTTTGCAAACTCAAACCCCCGTGTTTCCATTACTGAACAGTGTGTGACGATTATATAATAATACCGCTGTCACAAACTTGAAACCATTGCAAACGCTCCATTTTATCCCTACTGCAAACTTGTGCGTGTTTATGGTAACCTGAAATGGACTTTTCCAACCTCTGCAAGACAGGGAAGAACGGACGCTAAACCGGATAGTGAGTGTGAGTGTGAAAGATGCTGGCTATCTTTGACATGAACTCATTTTATACACGGTGATACATGTAGTGTATGACAACGGATTAGTAGTTTCTATTTATTCTCATCATAGACACAAGAGTTAGACATGTAATCTTTACCTGTGAGACATCTGATAACAGTTCTGTCCTCATCTGTCCTCTCCCTGCCCTGAGATATCAGCGGATCTCTTAATAATGACGTCTGTGCCTGGGGGAAAATATAATAGCATATCATTTAGTAAACATCACAGCAGTACTAGTAGTATTGAAAGTTAATAAATATCTGATCTATACAGATGTCATATGTACACACCTGTAGACACACACATTTTAATACAAAATGCACCAAAAGTTAAGAAAATTTGGTGTCCTCGAACAAAGGTTGTAAGAACGCAAATTCCAATGTCTGAATCTGGTATTCAAAACTTTGGATAGCAGAACACTTGTTGCGGAGTGTGTCTGAATTATTCGATGGAAGCCTGTGTGGTACAAGTACCACTTAATAACTCAAAATATCACCCGGTTTAGGACACTCATATCGAGAGTTATCATGGCCCATGTATGACATAAATATCAGTACTATTCCTACATGCCTTAGACCTACACACAATCTAGTACACAAGAAAGCCAAAGTGGCAAGGGTAAGAAACCTTTCCACTAAGTCTGAACTTACCTTAAGGGGCTGTGGCCTGTTGCTGATGAGAATGAGGGGATCGTACTCCTTAGGAGACATGGTGTCTAGAAACACTGTACCCTGTGGAGGGGAAAACAGTCTCAAATTTAGTAGGAGGCAACTGCAAACATTATCCTTGTTCTAGAATGCTGTGTTTCTTATGTAATATACAAAAAAAAACATGAATTTGTATGTTTGTTCAGACCTTTGTAGTACCATAGGGCAGCAAGTGTCCTTGCTTTTTCAGTAGCAGGGTATATTTTGACAGGGAGGGGTTGCTAGCCCTTCCCCTTTAACATGGTCAAGGCACCTTCATTTTACGTCCGTTCTAAAAGACAGGTGCAGCCTCAACCAAGATGCCCTACCAAGGACTGAAAAGAGGTCTCCAAGTTAACGCTAGCTCACCTTTATCCGCAGGGTAACCTATATCCGTTGTAACCTACATCTTATATCCTTAAACATAGGGTATTTAAGGATATCAACACGACAGGTGGTGGTTTCAAAAGGCAGTTTTCTTTATATAATGAAAGTACTGCAAATTGAATCCACCATCCGTCGTCTTGATAGCCCTAAACAACCTGCTTTTTAAAACAACGGTTATAGGTTACCCCACGGATAAAGGTGAACTAGGGTTACCAACTAATTGGGACCAACCACAGGTACATTGTACATGACTGTACATACAGTAGTTACTGTAATAGCAAGGTAAGTAAAAGAAATTACTTGCCTTTTTATTGTGATAGTCGAGGTACTTCTGGTGCAGCGTCCGTTTCGTCCTGTCGAGCTCCGGGTAGGTCGGCCCGCTCATCTCCCGACGTATCTCCCTCCGCAGGGGGTCGTGTACGCGCTCCTCCCACTTCTTGTGGAGAATCTCCCGCTTTCTCAGGTCCAGGAAACTCTTGTAGTCTACCATGGACTGCAAACCCTGGAATAGGAGATGGATACAATCTGTTTTGTGTTTATTCCACAGATATTGTACGTAGTGGTTAGCAACCCTTTCTCAGGTCCAGGAAACTCTTGTATACGTAGTCTACTATGGACTGCAAACCCTGGAAATGTGATAAAGACAGTCTGTATTGTGTTTTTTCCTCAGTTCTTGTGTGTATAGTCCGGGAATTGGCAACCCTACCTCTGACCAAGAGGTTTGGAGTTTGAAATCAAGTTTGAATCAAGTTACATGCACGCTACCAGAAAGGGTCACAGTCCTCAGGACAAGATGTTAAGCTGTGGTCCACTGTTCATTGTGCTTATGGAAAAAAGTAACCAGAATTTTCCCGTTTTAAAGAAGTCAATCTTGTACAAACTGTACATATATATGGCGTCTGTCTTCTCTCTAAACTGGTTTGCAGTCACTTGAACTTTTAAAATCTTTTTTTTAAGATACCAAAACGGTCACTCTATTGTCTAAGATGGCTGTTTCATTTCTGTTTTCCTTGACTGCTCTCAAGGGTTCTTGTGGTCATGGATACCACAGGTGTTTCAGGCATGCTCACCTGTACAAATGTGTCCTCTTCCTTCAGTAGTTGTGAGTACATCCGTTTGGTGTCTTTGCTGCTTGGGTCGTACTTTTCCTGCAGAAAAAGATGAGAAAATGCTTTTAATTTCTTGTTGTGTTCTATGGTTTGACACAGGTTCAATCTCAGGTTTGATTCCTGGCATTCCTTGCCATGGGAAAGGCACTTTGCACATCAAATCATTTCACTCCACCCAGTTCTAAAAATGGACCAGAGTTAGTCCATGAAGCTTAGACATCCAGGTAATAAGATATGCCCAAAAGCAGTTACTCATTGACAAGCAACTGGATATGATTTTTGCTGGATGCCATCTGAAACCAAGTTGCTCGAGAAACTGCTTTTGGAAAACCTTAGTTGCTATGCCGTCTAGCAAAGTGATGACTTGGGCATTTATTTGTAAAGGCAAGGAAAGCTAGTAACCATGGAAGGGGCTATACCCTTCTGATTTTTGCGTTGTTCTAGAACAACTAATTGCAGAAAACAATGTTATATTTTCAGATGGATTTTGAGACAATCCACTCAAGTACAAAGGCACTGTCGATCAACCGTGTGTTTGAAATTCTAATGAAATATCACACTGCCAAGTGAGAGTGTTATGTGGTCTTTCATGTCCCTAGCATTGCAGACTTTTTTTAATGAAAAACATTACCAAGCACAGCTGTTTTTCCCTTGACATTTACGAAATGTTAAAGTATTGCAAGACGCATAAATCATTTTGAGTCAGGCACCCCTGTAAATCTATTTTTTGTTTTCCGTCTTATAATTACTTTCTGTTGACTTGGCAACAACATTGGGGTTTGCTGTGCCATTGAAGTGTTTATTTATTTCTAAAATGAACCTTTACAACGTGTGTGATATTTACAAAATGTTAAAGTAGTGTAAAATGCATAACTCATTTTGAATCATACACACTGGCCTTGTAAATCTATTTCTTCTTTCCATCCTACTGTACGTTGTGCTGGAAACAACATTAAGGTTTGGTGCGTAGGCTTCATACTATGCCATTGATAAAGGTGATTTTTACTACTAAATTATACCTTAACAATTTGTGTGGTATTTACAATGTAAGACACATAACTGACATTTTGAGTCTGCCCCACTGCCCTTGTAAATCTATTTGTCCATCCCACTTTGTGTTGACCTCAGCACAACATTGTTCTTGCGGCGTGGGCTCAACTCAGTTTGCGTCAGGCACACTGGCCTTGAAATTTATTTTTTGGTTCTCATCCACCTTTGGGTTGACATAGCAACACTGTCAGCGTTCACTGCGTGCGCCTGTTGCCTTTGAGAAGGCTCGATGCCTGATTGAAAAGGGTGTTTGTTACTAATGCATTACACTAACAATGCGTCTGATATTTACAAAATGTTTAAGTAATGTAAGACCAATAACTCATTTTGTGTCAGGAGCACTGGCCGTGAAATTCATTTTTTTGTTTCTCATCAAACTTTGGGTTGACATAGCAACACTGTCTGCGTTTCCTACGTGTACCTGACGCCATTGAAAATGGTGTTTATACCAAAGCGTAGAACACAAAAGTTTCCCTGGCTAGTAATCCTAACCAATCAAGGTAAACGTTTTGATGTCATATCTAATTCAACAATACAGATTTCCTTGGCCTGACATCGAGAGTGTTCTTTGCACATATGTCCTGTTTTTGTTGAGGCTTGCTGGTGTTCGAGTCAACCTGTTTGTATCATAAACACGACGCTTGCAACTAAGCCACGTTTGCAAAGAGCAAGCCTTGCCAAAACAACATCGATCCAATCAAAATATCCGCAACAAAGAAGAGATACGCATGGTCTTTTTAGCGAATGCCCACAAACGCCCACTCTAGAGAAGTCCGCGCTGCACGAATCTCATTTTTTTTGCTTGGAATATGTCCACGTTGTGCTCCCATGTATTAATCCTGAGTTTCAAGTCAATCCATTGACCCGAAGTGACATAAATCAAAGTTTTCGATTCTCGATGGTCTTTTTAGCGAACGCCCAGTAAAATGTCTTTTTAGCGAATGCCCACTATATCCACAAAAATATCGGCCGTCGCGCAACGACACCTAAACCTACCGCCACAAACATGTTCAAGATGGTGTCCCATTGATGTGTACGGAGTTTCCGTGCTTTACAAGCATTTTAAGTCCCCTTTTTTGGTCAAAATGTACGGCGACGATACTACCATACTTTAACTATAGCAATTCAAAATGGCGGGCACTAGTCATGTGACCTCCTTGCGGGACTGTTCTATAAGTATCGCGGGAGGGACTGTTGTAGCATAACTTCTCATACAACCATTTTAGAGTGAATTCTGAACAAGATTTTCATTTCATAGTGCTATCATCTGACTGATATTTACAATGTGGTCATTTTTTCTGTGCTATTATTACCCAGGTTTGAGGAACTTAGTGCAAATATGGATATTGATTCACCTCAGTGCCCAATTAATGTACAAAAGGCTCAGACACATTAGTGTTATAAACCTGAATAGGGCAGGTAACCAATACTAGAAAAACATAGCTATTTATTATCAACAATACTATTTACATTATAATAATAACTCTTCACCAAACTGGACTTTTCTTATCTTTATTTATCACAGAAACATTGTTACAATGAGGATTTGATTAGATGAGTATCTGTTACAGTGTGTACAAACTTATTTCAAATACAAAAATGTATTTCGTTTCACTTATTGGTATTGGAAGTATTGGAAGAACTTGACACATCAACAATATTAATTGCATTATTTATGTGCAGTAAAATGTGACCACATGCTATCAATAGCCTAATAAAATGTTGGAACATGGCACAAGCGGGCTCCCCTTCTGAGTACAGAAAGGAATTGTTTTATAACATTTAGTTATGACGTAGAAAATTTCAATTGTAAAATGTACCTTTATTAACATTTACAAACAAATTGTTTTTTCTCTTCTAAATAAATGACAACAATACAGGTAAGTAAGGTGTGTTTCCTTTTATAACAGGCCAGGTAAGACACCGTACAGGTAAGTAAGGTGTGTTTCCTTTTATAGCAGACCAGGTAAGACACCGTACAGGTGAGTAAGGTGTGTTTCCTTGACTACAGACTAGGTAAGACACCTTACAGATGAGCAACGTGTATTTCCTTTCATTACAGACCAGGTAAGACACCGTAGAGGTGAGTAACGTGTATTTCCTTTGATTACAGACCAGGTAAGACACCGTACAGGTGAGTAAGGTGTGTTTCCTTGACTACAGACTAGATAAGACACCGTACAGGTGAGTAACGTGTATTTCCTTTGATTACAGACCAGGTAAGACACCGTACAGGTGAGTAAGGTGTGTTTCCTTGACTACAGGCCAGGTAAGACACCATACAGGTAAGTACGGTGTGTTTCCTTTTATAACAGACCAGGTAAGACACCGTACAGGTGAGCAACGTGTATTTCCTTTGATTACAGACCAGGTAAGACACCATACAGGTGAGTAAGGTGTGTTTCCTTTGTTCACAGACCAGGTAAGACACCGTACAGGTGAGTAACGTGTATTTCCTTTGATTACAGACCAGGTAAGACACCGCACAGATGAGTAAGGCGTCTTTCCTTTGCCTATAGACCAGATAGGGCATTATACAGGTAAGTAAGTAGCTTTCCTCACCTGTTCAATACCTATCTGGTCTATAGGCAAAGGAAAAACGGTTTACTCACCTGTATAATGGCCTATATGGTAGTATATAGGTAAAGGAAAGTTGCTTTACTCACCTGTATAATACCCTGTCTGGTCTATAGGCAAAGTAAAGACATCTTACTTACCTGTATAATGGCCTATCTGGTCTATAGGCAAAGGAAAGACACCTTACTCACCTGTTTAATGGCCTATCTGGTCTATAGGCAAATGAAAGACACCTTATTCACCTGTATAATGACCTATCTGGTATATAGGCAAGGGAAAGACACCTTACTTACCTGTATAATGCCCCATCTGGTATATAGGCGAAGGAAAGACACCTAACTTACCTGTATAATACCCTATCTGGTCTACAGGCAAAGGAAAGTTGCTTTACTCACCTGCATAATACCCTATCTGGTCCATAGGCAAAGGAAAGACGCCTTACTCACCTGTATAATGGCCTATATGGTTTATAGGCAAAGGAAAGACGCCTTACTCACCTGTGTAATACCCTATCTGGTCTATAGACAAAGGAAACACACCTTACTCACCTGTGCGGTGTCTTACCTGGTCTGTAATGAAAGGAAATACACGTTACTCACCTGTATGGTGTCTTACCTGGTCTGTAATCAAAGGAAATACACGTTACTCACATGCACGGTGTCATACCTGGTCTGTTATAAAAAGAAACACACCTTACTTACCTGTATGGTGTCTTACCTGGCCTGTTATCAAAGGAAATACACGTTACTTACCTGTACGGTGTCTTACCTAGTCTGTTATAAAAGGAAACACACCTTACTCACCTGTACGGTGTCTTACCTGGTCTGTACTGAAAGGAAATACACGTTACTTACCTGTACGGTGTCTTACCTGGTCTGTAATGAAAGGAAATACACGTTACTCACCTGTACGGTGTCTTACCTGGTCTGTGAACAAAGGAAATACACGTTGCTCACCTGTATGGTGTCTTACCTGGTCTGTAATCAAAGGAAATACACGTTACTCACCTGTACGGTGTCTTACCTGGTCTGTTATAAAAGGAAACACACCTTACTCACCTGTACGGTGTCTTACCTGGTCTGTGAACAAAGGAAATACACGTTACTCACCTGTACGGTGTCTTACCTAGTCTGTAGTCAAGGAAACACACCTTACTCACCTGTACGGTGTCTTACCTGGTCTGTAATCAAAGGAAATACACGTTACTCACCTGTACGGTGTCTTACCTGGTCTGTTATAAAAGGAAACACACCTTACTCACCTGCACGGTGTCTTACCTGGTCTGTGAACAAAGGAAATACACGTTACTCACCTCTACGGTGTCTTACCTAGTCTGTAGTCAAGAAAACACACCTTACTCACCTGTACGGTGTCTTACCTGGTCTGCTATAAAAGGAAACACACCTTACTTACCTGTACGGTGTCTTACCTGGCCTGTTATAAAAGGAAACACACCTTACTTACCTGTATTGTTGTCATTTATTTAGAAGAGAAAAAACAATTTGTTTGTAAATGTTAATAAAGGTACATTTTACAATTGAAATTTTCTACGTCATAACTAAATGTTATAAAACAATTCCTTTCTGTACTCAGAAGGGGAGCCCGCTTGTGCCATGTTCCAACATTTTATTAGGCTATTGATAGCATGTGGTCACATTTTACTGCACATAAATAATGCAATTAATATTGTTGATGTGTCAAGTTCTTCCAATACTTCCAATACCAATAAGTGAAACGAAATACATTTTTGTATTTGAAATAAGTTTGTACACACTGTAACAAATACTCATCTAATCAAATCCTCATTGTAACAATGTTTCTGTGATAAATAAAGATAAGAAAAGTCCAGTTTGGTGAAGAGTTATTATTATAATGTAAATAGTATTGTTGATAATAAATAGCTATGTTTTTCTAGTATTGGTTACCTGCCCCTATTCAGGTTTATAACACTAATGTGTCTGAGCCTTTTGTACATTAATTGGGCACTGAGGTGAATCAATATCCATATTTGCACTAAGTTCCTCAAACCTGGGTAATAATAGCACAGAAAAAATGACCACATTGTAAATATCAGTCAGATGATAGCACTATGAAATGAAAATCTTGTTCAGAATTCACTCTAAAATGGTTGTATGAGAAGTTATGCTACAACAGTCCCTCCCGCGATACTTATAGAACAGTCCCGCAAGGAGGTCACATGACTAGTGCCCGCCATTTTGAATTGCTATAGTTAAAGTATGGTAGTATCGTCGCCGTACATTTTGACCAAAAACAGGGACTTAAAATGCTTGTAAAGCACGGAAACTCCGTACACATCAATGGGACACCATCTTGAACATGTTTGTGGCGGTAGGTTTAGGTGTCGTTGCGCGACGGCCGATATTTTTGTGGATATAGTGGGCATTCGCTAAAAAGACATTTTACTGGGCGTTCGCTAAAAAGACCATCGAGAATCGAAAACTTTGATTTATGTCACTTCGGGTCAATGGATTGACTTGAAACTCAGGATTAATACATGGGAGCACAACGTGGACATATTCCAAGCAAAAAAAATGAGATTCGTGCAGCGCGGACTTCTCTAGAGTGGGCGTTTGTGGGCATTCGCTAAAAAGACCCTCCCGAAGAGATAGATACAGTATCAGATCGGGAGTAAAGGTAACTAAGGGGCCACACGGGTCTCATTCAGGATCTGAACCATGTCAGATCCTTGTTACATCCACGCGAGGTATCCGTAGCGCTAATTGAGACGATGTATTCATTAGAAATGCGCGACTAAAAGGAATATTGACCTATATGTGCACAATGCGTAAAGTTAAACGGTTAGACAAATATAGGAAAGCTACGGTTCGCTTAGTGTTAATTAAAGAAGTGTGCGTTTACACACAAACTGACCCGTATGGTGACGGAGTTCAGATGGTCTTTGTGGAAGAAGTTACTTTATTTGGACGTCTATTGTATCAAACGTATTGGTTAAAGTTGTTTTTCTGCTTGTGTACGTTTGCTAGTCTATCACATGAACAGGTGTGTTTGTGATTGTAGCTCTTACACAATGTCATGTAGGTACAATGATTACAAATGGTGCCAGTGTTGGTTTTTTCTTGTTTGGAAAAACTGGATCAAGGACATGGATCATATGGCTGAATTCTTTATCCCCTTTTACACAATTCATTTTTGTGCTTTCAATTTATTCAGTCCACCTGTTTCATTATATGTCTTTGGTTTTACAACAGCTAACATGTTCTTTTTTCCCCACTCCATGGTGACAAAAGCTTGCCAATGAGACAGTCGTTATCAAATGGGACCCTTTAAGCCATACAGTAAGTCAATGCTATTGAGCTGAATTAGGGTTTTACCATTAGGATTTTATCATCAAATTAACCTGTCATCTCTAGAATTTGTGTCCACTTGACTATCTCACACCACAAAGTGTTACCTGCTAATAAGAGAATAAGAAGAGCAGGTTGTATTCACCTGGATGCCCTGAAAAGTACCCATTTTTACACCTGGGTGAAGTACAAACAATGCCTTTCCCAAGAGCACAACATTGGTAGCATGCCAGGGGATTCAAACCCAGGATCTCTGACTTCTGAACCAAACACCCTAACTGCGCCAACACGACATGGCAATGAAAAAGTAAGGAAGAGTTTTTCTAACCTGGACAGCAGTGGATTGTTCATTCCTTGACAAAGACTGGTGCTGTTCAGTCGAAAATTTGGGTGAGTCCAATTTTTGTGTAGGATGTAATTACAGTTAAACTAGTTCAATAAGAGCAGGTAGTATTCACCTGGATGCCCTGTACAGACTTCTTGTTAAGCCAGTCCTGGATCCTGTCGGCCTGTGAGACAGCTGAGCCGGTTCTGGTACTGTGGGCGCTCCGCACCTCCCGCTGGTCCCGGCACAGGGTTCGATTCCCGCCGGTCGGGGAGGACCGAGGGCGGTACAGCTGACTGGAACCCACGCTGCGACCACGACTCGTCCCCTTCAGTCTCTGTAAAACATAGATTAGTGTTCTTTGAGCTATTTCAAAGCCAACTTGTTGAAATGAAAGTCTCAGACATTTAGATTGAATTTTTGTGTGAAAACTTGCCTCTCCTCACAAATGAACATTCTTTAAGTTATTTCAAAGTCAACTTGCTGAAATACAAGTCTTAGAGTGCTGAAATTTAAAAGCAAGACAAGTGAAAACTCAACTCTCGTCACCCTTGCTGGATAAATAGGTATTTTGGGATCTCTATGTTACCTAGCTCCTGTTTGATTTTAAGGGTGTTTTGGAGACAAACAATCTTTAAAATTACAAATTTCCATTCTACAACACTCACAGAAAAGACAATTAATGTATAGGAGGGAAAAGTACAGATGGTGCAGTACATTCAAACTTCTGTCCTGCACATTTCTACTTTCCTGGGGTTTAGTGTTTTTTGCTGTTAAGGCTTTTGTTAGGTCTCTCCTATATAGAGGTGTCCCGACTCACAATAACGACAAAAGGAAGCCCTAATTCACTTCTCTCATCAATTAACAAAAGAACACATTTAGTCTCCAAACATAAAAGCAGGTTCATACCATTTACCAGGGGAAATCACATTTAGTACCTCCAATAAAGGGAGGCCATCTGTTCAATATGACTTCTTTCAACAGATACAAAAGAAACCACCTTCTATTGACGACCGAGAAAACACTAAAAGTAAGTGACTTCAGTCCATTTAATGGCCATTAATTTTCATTATGTCTGCATTATTGTGGTGAAATAATGACAGCCATGGGAAAAGGGAACTTAGAGAACCGCCGGTGGGGATAGAATCGGGTTGGTTTGTTCAGGTAATGGTGCCATCATGAAAAGAATCGGGTGGGGGAAATGTAATAATAGGAGAAATTGATTAGCGGTAACTGCTCCCCAGGGAGCCACCAACACAATACCGTCCAAGGGATTAGATTGCCTCGTGTGGGGTGCGTGAGTGTTGTCAAAACTTTTTTCTGCGTGTTCGCGGTTCGTGCGGGCGGTGGGATGCGTTGCCGGGGCGTTGCTAAGGGGAGTGGGGAATGCCCTTTGAAGCGGGCGGGGTGTTTGTTTAACCGTGACTTATATCTTGGCTGGCATTTCAGATTGTGCACTGGTAGCTGAGGAGTAGAAGAAGTTCATACAGAGTCAGCTGGGAAGCTTTTGTGACACGTAACCCAAAGATTTTTCACGCCAAGGAATGCTGGCACTTCTTGATCAAAACTTTGTCCAATAGCAAACTGCTAGAAAAAACCTAGAGCTTACTCTGTATGGGGGGAATTTTCACTTACAGTAAACCTTTTCGAAACACAAGTTTTTTGTGGGCGTTTTTCATATTCCTCTCATGACCTGTTTTTTTTTCTTCTTTTCACTCAGAGCAGGTAGATGAAACAGATAACTAAGATTCTGGTAGAATATCGGAGCTTCTCTGATTAGAAAATAACTTTTAAAGTGCTCCTTGTGCAATGAGTGACTTTTGTGAAAAGGTGTGTTCAAAACTGTAAAACTATAATCATGATCACACCTGTTGTTGCCAGAAGTGCCTTTAAAGTTTAATTGACTGAGATAAGAGGATGCTTCGCAGCAAATATGCATGAAATGACACAGTTAAAGAATTCCTCTCTGCCACAGAAATTTAATCATGGTGACAAAACAGGTCATCTGTGAGTTTTTCTCTGCCCAACACCTGATTTAAGGTCAATCTAGTGTAAAAAAAAAGGTATGGAACCGAAGAAACTTTAAAGATGACTTCAGTTAAACTCCCATACCTGTCCACAAAACTTAAACACTGATCTATAATCAAGACCCATTGAAGTAAACACTTAGGTGTTGCATACAAGCAAAGGAGTGTCGTGAAGATGTGTGTTAAGGTGCCAACCCAAACTTTGATCAATTTCAGCATGTACTTAAGGTTTATCACAGTGGACATCAAGCAAATACAGTCAAACCTGTCTATAGCGGCCACTCAGGGGACCGGACAAATTTGGCCACTATAGACAGGTGGCCTCTGTATAGAGGTGGCAACTTGTAGATAAAATACCCAAGGGACCGACAAAAAGTGGCCACTATGGAGAGGTGGCCCCTCTGTAGAGGTGGCCCCTAATACAGGTTTGACTGTAGTGCACATTTATATTGCAGCCACTGTGGTATTTCATGATGGTATACTTGAAACTGGGAAGGGCATTTTGGTTGGGGCTGCACCTGTCTTTTGGAAGGGACATATAATATAGGAGTACCATGTTCAAGAGGGTGCCTTGAGCACATTACGTTAAAGTTTAAGGGGTAAGGGCTAGCAACTCCTCGCTGTGAAATTGTACCCTATGTACAATGTAACAATGAAACTTGTGCCCTACTAGGCAGAACAACACTTAAAGTTGCCAGTTAAGAATTTAGACCCGCACTATAAGAAGCCCTGTCACCCATACCGAGACGTGTTGTTACCTGTAAGTCAGGTGTGGTCAAGTGGAAGGTGTGTGGTGGCAACAAGAGGGGTCTGATCTCAAGCAACTTTGCCCGACTGAAGAAGTCAATCAGTACCGAAAAGAAATCGTGCCTGCTTTCTTCAAGACTTTTATTCCTTGTTGTAAATCAAGGTACATTCTAGAGAATCAACACTGTAGGAGGTATATGGTGGTTGTAAAGTTTCTTTCACAGCTGCTGTTGTCCAAAGTTCGCTTTTTGTTCTTCCTATTTCTCAAGGGAATCAGGTCATTTCGCCGCCACGTCTTTTCGCCGCCATACATTTTCGCCGTCTGTGTGGATGTTTCGCCGTCTTATGAGGCGGCTCGCCGTCAGTGTTTGTGTCGCCCCAATTTGCGTTGGTTCTGAGATAAATTGTGTAACTATAGTATATTTATATGTGCTACTTAGTGTAATATGCATGTTCTGTAGTAATCTTCTTTCAATTTTGACGAATTTTGCAGACTTTCAAGCCGACAGATTTGCTGGGCGGCGGCGGGGACGCTAGCGATTTCCCCCGCCGTATCGCACCGTCGGATGAAGAGTCAAGTTGAAGATTACGGCGACTTCTTGCGTCAAATACGCTTACTATCACCTTTAATTGTGTTTTCAGTCGCAAATAACGTTGATATGTGATATGCTGTTGATCGGTCGGCATTTGGAACAAACATGGCCGCCATTTGTTTCTGAGACAACTGATGCTATACCATCATGCTTTGCGAGACATTCCCAAGCAGAAGTAGTAGTAATTAATACAAAGAAAAGACAACGCGAAAGATAGAAATACAAGTTATATGTGTTGAAAATTCTGAAAAACTTTTATTTACATTGAAAAATATGTACATTACAAAATAAGAAATCCATAAACAACAAATCAAGAATATTTGAAAAATACATTACATAGAAAGGACTTGTCGAATTCTATTACCAGTCACAGAAATCTTGAAAAACATTTATTTACATGGAAAAACATGTACATTAAAAATACGAAATCCGCAAAACACAAATCAAGAAGATTTGTAAAATACATTATTACAAAGAAAGTACTTGTCGAATTCTGTTACCAGTTACAGAAATCTTGATAAACATTTATTTACATGGAAAAATATGTACATTACAAAATACGAAATCCGTAAATAACAAATCAAGAAGATTTGTAAAATACAATGAAAGTACTTGTCGAATTCTGTTACCAGTTACAAAAATCTTGAAAAACATTTATTTACATGGAAAAATATGTACAATACGAAATCCGTAAAAAACAAATCAAGAAGATTTGTAAAATACAAAGAAAGTACTTGTCGAATTCTGTTACCAGTTACAAAAATCTTGAAAAACATGGAAAATATGTACATTACAAAATACGAAAATCCGTAAAACACAAATCAAGAAGATTTGTAAAATACAAAGAAAGTACTTGTCGAATTCTGTTACCAGTTACAAAAATATTGAAAAAACATGGAAAATATGTACATTACAAAATTCGAAAATCCGTAAAACACAAATCAAGAAGATTTGTAAAATACATTATTACAAAGAAAATTCTATTACCAGTTGCAAAAATCTTGAAAACATTTATTTACATGGAAAAATATGTACATTACAAAACATTACAATAGGATGGTGCACATTGAATATCAGTATATTACGTGTTAGCTTATCTCTGTACCGGTCCATAGAGCCTCGACACCGTCCTCAGGAACGATGCGGTGTCCATCTGTCCCCCGTGGAATCTGTCGAACAGGTTGAAGATCTGCTGCTGCAGCACTCGGTAGGGCTTCCGCTGGTAGCGCGTCAGCCTGTTGGTACTGACCATCTTCACCTGGAGGCGTACGTACTGCGCCTCCTTGTGAAGAAGGTCGACCAACAGGTAGAAGGCCAGGGTTGACGTGGCAGCATGTCTCGCACAGTCTCGAACACCTATAACGGCAGAACAGGTTGTTCTGTTGTGTTATAATCATTGATAAAACAGACGTTGCATTGCATCTTTTATCAACATTAAACAATCAATGTAAAATCATAATACAGCGTTATAGCTACCTTCTTATAGTCGCCTTTTTCCCTCCGGCTCATCAGAACAAACACGAGCGGGACCTGCTTGTAGTCCTCCCCTTGCTTGACGAAGGCGTGTATACTAAACAACTGGGAGAAAGGTGGCCTGACTACGAAAAACGTGCCATCACAGTACCACGTCTTCGCCTTTGACAACAGCGTGAGCTGTTTGTCAGAGGCGAAGACGAGGTGGCGACGTTCTCCGCACCACACATCCCCACGAAGGAACCCAGCCGGGATGTAGTCATGGTTTAGCTCAAAATCCATCGTTGTGGGGTCTTTTGGGCGCAGCTTCTCTCTGTTCCTGTTGGCCATGCGTATCTAAAGGAAAAAGGAATGAGATTGAATAGCTTTAATTATAAGATTGAAAACTGTACATCATAAAAACTGAACTGAAATGTACTGCACAAGAATGACGTTACAATATGAAACATCACTAAAATAATCATGAATGGCGTAAGAAGATGCAACAAAACTCACCAGATTTGATATCTTTGGGAGCTGCGGATTGGGTGCCTCCTCGTCTACGCTGGACAACATTGTCTCTTGGACAATGCTGTGGGCCGACTTGAAAACGTCGGCCACCGCTTTCGCCCGCACCTCAGCTTGAATCTGAAACCAAAAAAAATTGTTAACATGCTGACTAATTGTTTGTAAAATTTCAAAGGAATTATTTGTTTAGTTAATGTCCATTGTAAAAGTGCAATTAATTTTTGTACCTTGATATTTGTCTCGCAGTTCACAACCGGTGGGTGATTGTGTTCGTTGTCCCCCCGGCGGTAGACTCCTGATCCTGGCGGCCTTTCGATGACGGATGCGTTGCACCTGAACGACTTGTCCTTAGGCCGCTTCTCACACTCCCAGTATGTCACAGTTACTTTCCTGTAAAAATAAAGATCATTTAGTTACTGCTCGTAGCTGCAATAACAAGGGGTTACAAAGACAAAGAACACAAAACACTTGATGAAGTTTAACAAGATGAAGTAGTAAATTACCTCTTCCTGACCGTGTAGGCGAAGCCCAAGCTGTCTGTCAGCTTATCTACACCTCGCTTCGTGCCCTTCTTGACCAAGCTGAAGGTGACGTCGCGCTCTGCTCCGACAGGAAGGTCCTCCTCCACGCTCAAGTCGCCGATGGAATCCTCCAGGACCACACGAGGCATCGGGATGGGACTCGTGGGTTCACGGGGGACCTCGGCTTCATCTTCCGGCGCCTCCATCTCCTCTTCCGCTCCGGATCCGCCAGGCAGTCCGTCCCCCAAGCTCAAATCCATCGTCTCCTCCTCATCTTGGGCCACCTCTCCTGTCGCCCGGCACACGCTGCAGAGCCACTCTCCTAGGCTGACCTCCTCTCTGACCAGGCGCCTGTAGAAATCCTGCGATATTCCTGCAAATACAATTAAAAGACATTTGTGTAAATACTGTATCCAGAGTATGATGATATAAATTTCCATGCAAACATACTGTTTTAAGATGGTTGTCAAGAAATCAAATATTTTAACTTACCGGTATCGCATATGGTTTGACCGTCAATCTTGCATATCCTATGTTGCCACCGCTCACACCCGTCACAACACAGAGCATGTTGACGTCTCGTCACAGTTCTATCGCATACAACGCACAGAGTCATGGTTGGATGGATGAATGAATGACTTCTTCTGGAGCTGCCTTTTTAAAGGCAAAGGTAGGTTGTCTTGCACACGCAACAGTTTCGAAATTCATTGTCTTTTAACAACCAAAGAACCCGACAGGCCGACTTTGATCTTACATCAAGTAGAAAAAAAAGAGTTGTCTGATATGAACGCGCGTCTTTATCAATTGAAAGTTAACGTTGTCTTATATGTCACTTTGAAAATCCAAGCGCGCTCCCTTTGTACAACCGCGTATCCATAATGCGATGTATATCAACATTTCAATAACGTTGTCTGATGTGTCAGTTTGAATTGAAAACGTGTCCCCCTTGTAGAGCCGTGTATTCATGATTCTCTGTGTAATAATATTTCAATCTTTTCCAACTAATGTGTGTATCTCATCTCTTCATGTATTTTCTAAGTATTTCCTAAAATCTTTCCTAAGTACATGCGTAGCGCATTTTTTTATTGAAAACGTGTCCCCCTTGTAGAGCCGTGTATTCATGATTCTCTGCGTAACAATATTTCAATCTTTTCCAACTAATGTGTGTATCTCATCTCTTCATGTATTTCCTAAAATCTTTCCTAAGTACATGCGTAGCGCATTTTTTATTGAAAATGTGTTCCCCTTGTAGAGCCGTGTATTCATGATTCACTGTGTAACAATATTTCAATCTTTTCTAACTACTGTGTGTATCTCATCTCTTAATGTATTTTCCGAGTATTTCCTAACTATATGCGTAGCGCATTTTACGATGTACGTGACATGTTCTTAATGTATTTTGTGACAGTAGCGATGTAAATCAGTTAGTAGTGTGTTCTTAACGTATTTTCTTAATGTAAGCAGTTTTCTTACTGCTTTTGCGTTTTGCGATGTAAATGGTACAAACATTTCATAAGTACATTTTACGGTTCTGATTTTAATTGTGTAATTGTGACAGTCATTTTATTTTTGTGAGTATGTCTCGCAGGGCATGATGGTATAGCATCAGTTGTCTCACAAATGGCGGCCATGTTTGTTCCAAATGCCGGATCCAAATGCCGACCGATCAACAGCATATCACATATCAACGTTATTTGCGACTGAAAACACAATTAAAGGTGATAGTAAGCGTATTTGACGCAAGAAGTCGCCGTAATCTTCAACTTGACTCTTCATCCGACGGTGCGATACGGCGGGGGAAATCGTTAGCGTCCCCGCCGCCGCCCAGCAAATCTGTCGGCTTGAAAGTCTGCAAAATTCGTCAAAATTGAAAGAAGATTACTACAGAACATGCATATTACACTAAGTAGCACATATAAATATACTATAGTTACACAATTTATCTCAGAACCAACACAAATTGGGGCGACACAAACACTGACGGCGAGCTGCCTCACAAGACGGCGAAACATCCACACAGACGGCGAAAATGTATGGCGGCGAAAAGACGTGGCGGCGAAATGACTAGAAATCTTTCTCAAGTGGTCTTGTAACCGATTTGGATGGCGGGCGGTCTTGCTTTAGACACTTGAAGAAGGGGCTACAGTCCTTAGGTTTGACTCCAAACATTCGTCAAATTACAAGTGTGAGTTGTTAGGACTTTCTTTGCGAAGGAATCCAGACTTTCGCCGATCGTGACTCACCTGAATTTGCTCCATTTCTCGTCGGCTGGCCAGGGCGAGCTGGTCCGCCGCTTGTCGGTCGTGCACCTCGATGGAGCCCGAGCCCTCGCCGGCGCTCCACGTCGACGCCCTCCCGAACGACTCCCGGGTGAGTTCTCGGCCTCTAGCAGCCATGACGGACATCGTGGCTTCCCTGGCTGGGATCTATTAATCGCTGTGAAATCAGAATGAGAAGCTATGCTACTCAAACAGCGTGACAAGTTGCCATGCTCAAAGCTTGTTGTGGTTATGCAAATCACCGTTAGGGTAACGCCCCCTGGGCGAATCACCACAAAATATCCATCCGCTTGAGTCTTTTTATGTCTTCAAAATGAATATTGGCGTCAAATTCCATCTACTTTGCACTAATCTTTAAAAAAATCAGAATTTGATAGTTTTGCATTGAAAATATAGAGGTTGATGCTAAATTTTGATAGGTTTACTAAGTACTAGATTGTTTGTAGCGCAGGACGACCTTATGACGTAGCAACGTAACGCGGTTCGGTCCTGCAGGTTGTTACTCCCGTTTCCATGGCGATCATAAACAAACCACTTCCGCATCCGGGACCTTTGGGCGCCATTTTGAAACTCCAGACGACGTTCGGCGCGAAAGGTGAGTGTGGTGTGTTTTTGGTTTCTCCGTTTTGTACCCAAATACCGCCCTTTTAGAGATGTTTTTAGAACATCAGAGGGTGTGTTTACGTCGGGCACGTTAAAAGCTCTTGTTGAGAAATCCCTTTATGCTGAAAACTGCCGGAAAATTGTACGAAAACGTTACAGAAGTTACAGATTAATCGCTCGCGGCAAAAATAGCTCAACTAGCAGACGATATTTTGTAAACTCCGTGACAATGGGAAAGTGTTAGGGTACCTTTTGGGTTCACAGCAGTAGATATGGTTCACATAAGTACTCTCAAAGAAACACAGCCACACTTCTATGTTCATAGTTAGGTTGATTTTATTTATGTGTCCTGTGTGTGTTTCGGGTCGTGGGAGGGGGGCATGTTGCCATGTTGTGTTACATAATATGTCAGATTGTACTTTTGTTTAAAAATAACAAGACTTTTTGTTCGGAAAGACCCGGCAGATATCACATGAGACAGCAGCCTGGCTGGCGTTTGTTCACATCACATTGTCTGTAAACTGCCTAAAGGCTTAACACACCTGGTCCATGTTTTGTAGAGTAAGGCCAGGTTGATTTGATTATATGGATGACATCCGTGCATACATTAATTTCTGGCCGTTTTCAAATTAAAAAAAGTTTTCAACCATTCTTTAAATTGTACAAAGCAGATGCAAAATTAGCAAAATATACCATACAGTACATTGCAAAAGAAAAAAGAAATATTGGAAAATGTCAGAGAAAAATATGTGAAAGAACAAAACGGAGAATCTGTTGTTGCGTACACAATTGAACTTTCCTTACCACTTCAATTTAATATTCTAATGAAGGCAATTTTTTTTGTCAAACTTTCTTAAATTTGCATGCTTGCATCGGTTTTAGGGTTCCAGAGGATGTCATCCATATAATCAAATCAACATGGCCTAAACTTACAAAAGCTGACTGTAAGGTTTGAGCCACTCAGGCGCTTTAGAAAGGACCCTACTGTTATCAGTAAGTGTGGTGGGTTCTTTTACATTTTTGAGGTCCTCAGAAATGAGACCTCTGGCTTTACATTGTAACAGTGGGGTTCAGGCAGCGCCAAACTGACCATGCCAATGGCTCTGGGCTTTTGTCATAGTGGTTTGTGGTGCTGGGTTTGTGGTCTAGCAGCCTGGGTTTGGCGCTGGTTAGAATCCTGGGAGCAAGGACACTGTTTCTACTCTTTTCTTACAACGTCCCATTGAGAGGATGTTATGTCCCTAGCCAAAGCTCATTTTCACCTGAGTTGAGTGAGGACATTCTAAATGCCTTTTACAACATTGAGGCCTGCTACAGATTTGAACCCAGGATCTTGAGATAATGAATCAACAACTCCAACCACATACTCCATACTCAAACTCAAACCACATGGCCGCAGAACTCCAGATGTAACAATTATTGTAAAGATTTGAAATAAAATCCTTTTATAGTAAGTTGAGTGTCCAAATGGAAAGGCACAAGTTTGTCTCGCCTCAACATAATCATTGAAAACTCCAGGAGAGGGTCTTGTACGTGTAGAACTGTATACTTATCCTCCTTATTTGTAGATCCAATCCAATACCTATACCCCCATATGACCCCGCGAGGGGCAAAGTAGTGGGGGGGAGCTGAGGCTCCCGGGTTAGGGCGGGCAGGCCGCCTGCCTGGCACGGAAGCACTCAACGTTGGGAGCAGTTACAACCGTGCCAGGCAGGGCGTTCTACTCAGGAATGGTGCGTGCGAAAAATGAGTTTTTATATGTGTCGGAACGGGCAAAGATAGGTTGGTATTTGTGATTGTGGCTTCCCCGGGTGCACCCTTGGGCTGGTTTAAGTATGTTGGTAGTGTCTATGTTAATGTTATTATTAACTTCTTTGTAGAAAAAGGTGAGGCGGGCGTTCCTCCTCCTTTCGGAGAGAGGGCGCCACTGCAGGTCTGTGAGCATTTGTGTCACGCTGCTAGTCTGCAGATGTTTGTATGAGGCAATTAGCCCAGTGGCCAACACTTTGATGCCTTGTTTTCGGGGAGTCTCAGCACTTTTACCTTGCTGTGGGAGGGAATTGTTGGACTCAAGTTCTCAACTATAAAAAGACTACCTCTTGGCTTTTTCCTCACAGTATTTTGAAATACTTCATTGATAGCACTTTTTACAGGTTGAGTTTCAAGACACTAGTTAGACTAGGAGTCATGTAACAGAAGGATATCTTCTTATCCTGTTGATTTTGTCTGAATTAAGAAACGAGAAACAAGCCTCATTGACATGACAAAAAAGTACAGTGACTTTTGTATTGAATAAGAGATTTGGAACGCTGACTGAAGTTGTTACATTTATCCATCCTCGTGATCACAGGATAGACAACATGATTGATATGTATATATATAATTTTGAGACATAATATTGAGTCTTAGAGAGTCCGTTGATTATAGAAGTGATTGTATGTTTTGCCATGGCTAGAATTAGCAAATGCAGATGGCTTCCAGGTTTGAACAAGTTTCCTAGCTAAGATTGACTTGTTCTATCGGGCAAGTGCATAAAAAATTCACTCGCTCGAAACAAATTTTTACTTGCCCGAAATTTAAGTGAATTTTTAATGCATTTTCACTTGTAGCGATGGAATTCTTTTATCACTGACTCAATTTTTCTGTGTTGACTAATGCTTGATGCCGGGACTGTGAAAAGTAACAAGTATATCAAAATCTGAATCATTGACAAATCTTGCTCGATTGGGCAAGTGGGGTAGTACATGCACTTGCCCTATGCCTATGGGCTATTTTATCTGTCCGGGACAATAGGGCTAGTGGACTTGTCCAACCCTGGTTTCTCTAAAACCTGTTTCATTGAAAGGATAAACTTGTCAAAAGAATGTAAGATAAAACAAATTAAACGGCAGCCGTTCCTGTGTTCAGGTGGTTACATGAGAGGAAGCTAATGGCTTTTGTGTTGAAACCGGACACTTGTCGGGCGGATTCGCTTACAAAACCGCGGCCTGTTGTGCCATAAATGACAAAGGTCAGACGACTAATGGATCGCTGACGGTTTTCATGTAACAAACTGTTTGGTGTGGCCGCGGGGAAGACTGGTCGTCGTGAGCGTCGTTTCAAAGGTGAGGATAAAGCAGGGAGATGGTGGGGCTATTCCTGGAAAGGGTAGATTAGGGTCTCCATGGGGGGATCCCAGTTACCCATAACGGTAAATTTAGGAGGCCCAGCAGTGCTTTTAAAAATGTTGATGGCAACGGTCAATTGTAAGTTGACTTGAAAAAGGTTTTGGGAATGAGTTAGGTTGGCAGTACTGACTGGTTCACTTCTTTGTCATTATGGTCCAGTGATGGTAGATGGCAATGGTTTGTTGTCATCATCATCATTATGGTTTGTTGTAAATTGTCTTGAAAGAAGGTTTTGGTAAGGAGTTAGGTTGGATTGTGTCTGTAACTGATTGTTTCAATGGTGTGTTGGCAAAATTTGGCTGTGAACACTGACACTGTCCGGATGCTCTGTTGAGACTTTTGGGAATCTGGCATTCATCTCTGCAATACAAATAATTTGTCAGTATTGCTTAATTTAATTATTCAGGATCACAATAACGTGCGATGTAGAATTAAACCAACAAATTGTACTACATGAATAATTTACGGACAATGGTTAATGTTGAATTAGAGCGGGCCTGTTATGATTAATGTTGAATCAAAACAACTCGCTACGCCTTACAGAAAAAGACATGCAGACCCTCGTAGACTTGGGGATTAGGGAAAGAGCAATTGGATAACAGGAGAGGCTTAGGACATGTCACATGTCTCCTACATATGCTGCCATTATGCAGATGAAACGGATTAAGCCAATGCTTGAATCACGCACAGCCAAACGTGTATTGTACAAAGTAACTGACACTGTTCATGCTAGTCTAAGAATAGTAGTAACAGTTCAGATGTGTTGGTAACATTCTCTGCACCTGATGCCAAGGTTGGTTAGTCGCAAGCTGTTGTGGAATAAAAGGTGAGGAAATTGTTGTTGTATCAATCAGTGTTACAAAATCAGATGACAAGTTGTTATCATCATCAATAGCAGAGATAGTTTTATTGCAATTCAAAGTCTGAGGTTTAATAGGCCTGGAAATACAATGGTCCGATGGAAGTATATTCTGTGATAAGGATTTTGCAGGGGTGATTGTACCGCATTGTATATTGTTTTAGTGTAGGTTTACACCAACAGAAATGGTGGCTCTTTGTCCTTTTTTAGTTACGGGCCAAGTGATTACTGAAACTTGTGAAAACTTGGTTTTCAGCATAGTAAAGAAGAATTTATGTGTGCAGTAGCTATAGTATACTATTATGGTAGCACAGTCACATCTACAGTTCTTGTCATATTTTGTGGTACCTCTCTGGCTCGCAAAAGTTGGGGTTTTGAAGAGTAATTAAAAGCCAATGTAAATGCACATTAAAAAGAAGTCTATGATGAGATTGCTTTATCATCTAATTGCTTAGGAACTATCATTGACTAATTAAAAATCACTTCACATGATTTAATCTTTATATTCTGTTTGAGTGCATGTTTGAGGTTAACAGGTGCACATACACCTGTTATGTGTGCACTGCAGTACTGCTATGGGTTAATAGGGGGCGTTGCTGCACCACGAAGTGTCTAGCTGTCTTTAGCAAGGTCTTTCACACCTATAGACATGTAATTAGTCTACCTGTGAAAAACAAGCCTCTTTGCTTACAAGTCGTGTTTTTCCACCTACAAAACATCGGCATCTATTTATTGGTCCATGGAGGAACAGGTGTGATGTCACCAAGGTCATGTTTTGAACTTGAGGCAGAATTTACAGTAAACAGGTATGTTTTGGTAACATACATAACTTGGGGAGTGAGTGGCGCGCTGCATATGGCAGCGAGTGTCTAATAAGGCTAAATGTCAGTGTAAACAAAGGAGACAATTGCTAGGCTTTAATTTTCTTAATGGTATATTTTGTACAGTCAGTGTGACAGTGCTTTATGTTTGATTTTTATTTACCTTGATGCCTCTGGTCTAAGGTTGAGTACCAATACAGAAAATCCAGGCACAGTTCAGGTTCAGAGGATCAAGTCCAGGTCCGGTCGTGAACCTGGATCTGATTGTCTGGGAAAACTTGTATGACGACATTCTTGGACTGGTAAGCCCCAAAACATATGGATACATGCCAATATAATGTGTTGATTTTGTAGCCTGTACAAAATCTGGTCTACCGATTTTTCTGGTTTTTTTTCCCATCCAAGAAGAAAAAAAACTGTTTAGTACCTGGTCCAGTACAATGTACCGGCCCACACCCCTGCGCTGGTCCCATCCATGCCCCAAAACAGCAGTTGCTAATGCTTGCCTGTCCTAGATCATAGATGCTATTGGATTGGATAGAGAGAGTCATTCTTTATAAATTATACATGTAATTGCATCTTTTAAATTTCTTTTTTCCCTCAACGTACATATTTTAAGTCGACTCTTGATGAGCATATCCTGCAATATCTTACAACAAGAAATAAAAATCCTTGACATTGTTTTACATCCAAAACAAAGTAACATGAAAGATATGATTATCATTCTTGAGTGATTCCAAAATATTTGCACCTGTGATTAACTCCTTGTGAAATGTTAATCATCCTTTATTAGATAAAGTAATTCCATGCGTTTGATGAAGTATGTAAATGCATTTAAGTTCGCGGAGATTTAATTTCGCGGTAGCGGGAAAATGGACTTTTCGCGGTGGATTTAATTTCGCGGTAACACCATAGACTGCAGTCTGGTACCACAATAGAAAAATATTCGCGGTAGTTTTAAGTTTGCAGTGAAGTGGTCACCGCGAAAACCGCAAACATTAATCCACCGCGAACATTTCTGCATTTACAGTACTTTCTTCTCTACATCTGAGGAAAGGCACTGATTTTACTCCACAGAAGTTCAACTAATTAGTTCAGGAAATGTTTCAGATAGCTTGTTGCCCCAGCATACCACACATATCACCACTGATCCAACCACAATGTCACACTGAATCATCACATGCCATGTCAACTTCCTCTGTCTCAAGTACTTTCTGTGTGTATATGAGTGTAGTAGCTAAATAGGAATGTCTCTAACTCAACTAGTAGCAGCCTCACAGTTGAGCTCCTGGTTCCAACAAATTACCTCCATGAAAAATGGAGGTATAGTTTTTGTGTGTGTCTGTCTGGGCCTACTGGTGTGTGACCTTGGTACTGCATTAGAACTTCAATTTTTTTAATCTTTTGAGCTGGACGTGCTATTGTCTTGATTCTTTACTGGCAGGTAGCTTGTGATGCAAGGAAGAACTTGTGTATGATTACAGATTAGGCCCGTAGTTAGTACCTGGTAGAACAGAGCATCTTGGTTTGGGTTGGACCTGTTGTCTTTCAGGGGGGGACGTAAAATGGGGGTTGAAGGGGAAGGGAAAATCAAAACGGACATGCTAGCAACCCCTACATGTAAAGATATGCCCATGCAGCTACAGAAACAGTAAGGAGTCTTACTGCTCTACTGTATGTACCACTAGGCCACTAGTGGCCAGAGGTTCTGAGTACAGGCTGTCTTCCCGCCAAACCTGCCCACACCCTTTGAACGCCAGCCTGCGGGCAGCCCTGAAACTGCCCTCTGCACTTGTCTCCAGCCCTATAAATAACCAGCCAGTCAGATCCAGCCCCACTGAGGTAATCCGTAACCCTATCCCCCCACCGTCATACGATATCCCACTGTGTACTAGAGTGGTAGCAAAGCGCGCTGGGCGTGATTTGATTTAAAATCTCTGTCATCTTTGGCGCGAATATTTCGTTACGATGCGCGGACAAGAGCCGGAAATTCGATTAACCATAGCAATAGCATCTTAATAATGGAGTCTATCTCACTCTTATTCAAACAGGCCGAAGAGCTGTGGTTATAGTGGTCTGCATATTTGGGAGTCCTGACCATGTTTTATGTTAAATCCAGAAAACCCATACGTATTACACTAAAATCAAGAAAGGCAATCGTAGTTTGGTCACCTTAGTTATTTTTATGTGAATAAGTCAAATTTCCCGATATGTAACATAAGAATTACAGGAAATTAAGATCAAGATAGGCTGCCTTATGGAGGTATCCATTACAGAAAAGATGCAAGCCCTAGGCCCTTGCTGAAGTTTGGCTAAAAGGGTGTGGTGTTGCACAGAAGTTGGAATTAAGTGGTGGCCTTGAACGACCCCTACGGCGCAGGTCTTGCGAAGGTTTCGCGGTTGTGCCACGTGCAAGGAGGCACGATGACACCTGGCATTTGCCGCCACGCTCTGTTAAAGTTTCCCAAATATGGAGCCACTTCAGCGGAGAGAGGTCTTGGGTGGATTTTGGAGGGCCGCGGGGCGTGTCTGGGTTTGTTTCCCAGGGATCGAAACTCATTTTTGGTCCATTGGTGCACCAAACCTAGAAATGTTGATTTACAGGAAACATTTTGCATACAACATAAGATCAAATAGAATGTCAGCAGAACCAAATTACAAACCTTACTGTGGCCTCTCTTCTATTACTGGTAGCTAACTTACAAATCCTAACAAGTAATATAAGAAAGTTTTTATTTTTATTTTTTCCGAGCCCTAAATGTCAAGACGATGCTATATACTATAGCAGCTTTATGTACATGTACATACAAAAAAAATCTACTTCAGTCTAGTACATTTTGTAGGTCAGAACTCAGTCAAAAATTTAACCCACACAGCTCCAATTTTGGCTGTACAAAAGTGCATAACTACGCAGCCAGTATGTTCCAGTATGTTCCTTCAGGTTTGGTCTCAGATTAATGCACGACTTGCTGAACCCGCCCAGCCGGAAAAGTTGATTTGTTTTCCCACCAAATTTTACAGATAATTAGGAAAGGCTCAGTTTTCTAGTGTGACTAGTGATGAGGGATTACTAGGCTGCTTAATTCACAGGCATTTGGTGTGGTTGGTTTGATTTGCTTCCTGTTCTAACTGCTAACTTAGAGAGGGTCTGCATGCTCTTTTCCGTAAGGCGTAGGCAGCCTATTTTTATTTACCGTAACTCGTAGGGAAAACCATCTCATCTACGTAATTCGTAGCGAGACAACCAAATTTATGGTAACTGCCTTCCTTGATTTAGCATAATATGTAGGGGGTACTTTTGAATTCATCGTAAATCATTTCCGGACCCCCCATGCAGACCCTCCGCTAAGTCTTGTAATTTGCAGTTCTTGTCGGGCTTGCAAAATATTGACGTTTGAGGAGTCAAATAAATTTTTTTTCTATAATTGTTTTTAACCTGCCAAACTGAAGGGACATTTCTGTAGATTAGTACTTTTCCTCGAGTTTTGCAGCCTTTTTTTAACGAGTTTGCTCAGTGCAAGGCCTTTGACCACTTGGCACTGAACTACGCTCACTGTAGCAGCATCTCTTCTCCCTAAGTCAGAAACATCGAGCTTCTGTTAATCAACAAGTTAGACTAACTGACCCAATAGGCGAAGCAGGGGTTACGAAGGCTGCTTGGGAAATTCCCTACCCCATCTAGCCTGTTTGATTTGCTTCCTGTTCTAACTGCTAACTTAGAAGTTAGAGAGAGTCTGCACTATTGCTCTTTTCCGTAAGGCGTAGGCAGCCTATTTTTATTTCCCGTAACTCGTAGGGAAAACCATCTTATCTACGTAATACTAGCGAGGCAACGAAATCTAGCGTAATTGGCTTCCTTGATTTAGCATAATATGTAGGGGGTACTCTTGAATTCATCGTAAATCGTTTCCGGACCCCCAATGCAGACCCTCTGCTAAGTCTTGTAGTTTGCAGTTCTTGTCGGGCTTGCAAAATATCGATGTTTGAGTCTAGTCAAATTGAATTTTTTTTTATATTGCTTTTAACTTGCAAAGCTGAAAGGACATTTCTGTAGGAGTATTTTTCCTCTAATTTTGCAAGCTTTTTTGAAACGAGTTTGATCAGTGCATTAGGCCTGTGACTACTTGGCACTGAACTACACTCACTGTATCAGCATCTCTTCTCCCTAAGTTAGAAACATCGTGCTTAGGCAAGTTAAACTACCTGTCCCAATAGGCGAAGCAGGGGTTACGAGGCTGCATGGGAAATTCCCTACCCCATCTAGCCTGAATGGTTTGATCCACTCAGACCGGGAAGGTCCCCTTAACTGTTTTCGATAAGTGCGGCGGGTTCTTTTATGTGTTTGGGGTGTGGCTCTCCCCGAACACGGGACTTCCATTTAACGTCCTATCCAAGGGACAGCCCCAGCCAAAGTTAAGTACTCATTCTCACCTGAGTGAAGTGAGGAAAATTGTGTTAAGTGTCTTTAATCCAAACTATTGGGCCAGAGCATAATGCTTTGCCCATTATGCTGTGATGCAATCTCATGCTTCTTTCTCTTAGTGAGTAGGGCAGGTTTGCCTTGGTCAAGTCAGCTAAGGCTAAAGTAAAGGTTGGGGTTGGGTTGATTTGGTCAGATTAGACTAGCCATGTACGGAGTTGGTAAAGGGACAAAATGTTCAACATCCCTCAGATAGCTATTATTCCACCAACTGCATCTGAACCCAACCAATTTGTATAACGTCAAATGATATTGTGGCCTTGGATGGATGAGTAGCTTAAGGCTTAAGCAGACAACAAGAACGAGACGTCACGGTTTCCATTCCTGGTGTTACTGGCTAGACATTATGTCTTTTGGAAGACACTTTACACGACTTTCCTCATCCTACCCAGGTGTAAAAATGGGTACCTGATTTTGGTAGGGGAGGGAAAATGTAGTGGAAGAAGATTCTCTAGAGGGATGGGCACCACTTATTAATACCATGCCCTAGACACAGTAGATAACAACCCACTGTTCAGGCCATAGATGGATGAACAATGAGTGTGAATGGACAGCCGAGTCCATCCGTCAGGATAAGGCCCTGTCCAGAGCCGTGCTGTGACATGTTTGTCAGGTGTTGTGCCAACACACCTCGCTGAACCTTCCTGTTTGACTGCCTGCCCTGTCTGCAGCCGCTAGTCCGGAACAACCCTCCTGATGGCTCTCACCTGGCAGGGCTTACCTGTACCTGTACCTGTACCTGACCACCTTCTTTATTCAGACCCTTGTAGTACCCATATAGTGGCACATATTCAAAGCTGGCTTACTGTTTCAGTAGCAGGGTGTATTAATTTTTTATTGCTAGGGGCTGCCAGCCCTCCTCTGTCATAGCTTACCTGACCAGCATCTTTTTGTTCAGACAGTTGTAGTACCTATATATAGTGGCAGCAAAGTTTTGTACTGTTTCTGAAGAAGGGTATATTTTTATAGCCATGGTTTACCTGACCTGGTGACCATCTTTGGTCCTCAATATGTTCATACCCTTGTAAGTTGTAGTGCCAATATATATGTATTGCAAAGGTTCCTTTAGTTACTGTTTAAGTAGCACTGGTATATATAGCCTTCCTCTGTCATAGCTTACCTGACCAGCAACTTTGTTAATTCACTCAGACCCATGTAGTGCCTAATATATATCTATATAGTGGCACTAGGTCAGCAAAGTTCCTTGTAACTGTTTCAGTAGCAGAATATATTTCTACAGGGACCTGGGTTGCTAGCCCTTCCCCTACAATGTTCTCGAGACACCTTCTCAAGCGCGGGACTCCCATTTATGTCCCATCCAAAAGACAGGTGCAGCCCTAACCAAGATGCCCAATCCAGGATTGAACCAGAGTCTCCCAACTGATTGGAACCTGGAGCTCCACTGTACTATTCCAGTGAATAATTTATCAATGAATTGGTGCATGAATAAGTACATGTAGGTGCAAAGTCTTTAAATAGCCATTATCTGAAGTGTAGAAAGGTGTGCTCTGATAAGCGGTTGAAATGACATTCTGTCTCTTGTCCTGCTACACAGAGGTGAGCCTTTTCAGTTCCAATCTCTCAACACGTCAATTAGTATATATAGAAACTAGGCCAATCTGCATTCTCTGGCATGTCGATCGGAGTCAACCGCGACCATTTGTACTCTCTCACCTGAGGTAATCCTCTGTATACTTAGCCATCAATCAAACACATCAACTCTTCTTGTAAAGCGCCAATCACTTATCTGTAATACAAACTAATTGGTGAGATGTTTTAGACAGCACGACAATCTTTTATCAGCGACTAAGAATTTACTGATGAAAGATAGTGGAGGCTATCAAAAGGTCTGATTCTTCTTAGAGTAGACTAAGAAAATATATATCCAGTTACTTTATTTATTTCGTATTTAGTCGTGTTCCGTCTGGTTGTCTTATTTTAGTACCCATCATAAATGGGTTGACAATCACTTATCTGGTTCAATCATATCTAAAAGACTTTTGAATTTCACATGTAACGATAGTTCACCTTTATCCTAGGGTAACCTATATCCGTTGTTTGTATATAAAAGCGTATTTAGGGATATAAAGGGGACAGACGGTGCTTTCAAATTGGAACATTATGAAAATATTGCAAATTGGAAACCACAGTCTGTAGACTTGATCCCTAAATGAGTTGTTTTAAAGACAACAGATAAAGGTCACCCCTCGGATAAACCAGCATTACACGTATGCTACATTCCTTAAGCAAGTTATGAGCAAGAGAAAGAGTCTGTCTCTCTAGAAAAAGCTTTTACAAAAATTAAGGAAAGCTGGATAGGGGCTACAAAAGACTTCAGCTTGCTTTAGCAGCAGGTGGTTTTTAAGGTACAAGAAAACCCAGATGTTGTTGCTCTTTAAACAAATTAGATTTAGCAGTCTAATGACTCAGAGATGGGTTGCTAAAGTTTTGGGGTGGAGGTATTGTAGTTTGGGCATCATAGCGAGAGGCATATTGAGTTCCACGGTAATTTTACCCCGCACTGATGGATGGGTATAACGAGCTGTCTTTCCCACACTTCTGCCCGCCGCTGATTGACGTCCGAAAACCAGTTCAAACAGGAGATAATGGAGATACCCACACAAACAGGCCCCTCCATTGACCCATCTGGGGCGTCCATTCATGGCGACCACAGCGCGTAACACGGTGAGGAGACAGCCTGAGAGTGTTAGCCAGTAGCCTCTACCAGGCTCCACAGAGGGTCTGCATGCTCTTTTCTTTAAGGCGTATAGGCAGCCTACTTTTATTTCCCGTAATTCATAGGGAAAACCATCTTATCTATGTAATTCGTAGCGAGGCGACCAAACTTAGTGCAATTGCCTTCCTTGATTTAGTGTAATACGTAGGGGGTTCTTCTGAATTCAGCATAAATCGTTGTCGGGACCCCAATGCAGACCATATCCACAGGTCGCTGGAAAAAAGTAGTAGAAATTCGCCAAACAAGACAGAAAACAAGCCAGAGGAGTTGGGTCGCAAACTGTACTCCCTGGCCAGCTAACTCCTCCGGCATGTATTCTGTCATATTTGGCCAATTTCTACTAATTTTTCCAGCGACCTGTGGAGCCTGGTAGAGGCTAGTTAGCCAGGGCTCTCGCTGTCTGCCCTACCGTGAGGTAAGGTGATAGCCAATGGGGGTAGGCCGTGGCATAGCTGGAATTCCTGCCAGGTAGGGTATCTCTGGCCTTGTAGAAATACAGGAGGCATTGTTTTAGTTAAGGGCACGACAACTTTGGCAACTTAACTGTTACTGGCATTATATGTTGTAAGCAAAGACACATCTTCTGTATAGACTGGTCATCTCTTTCTTAAAAAATCGTACTTAGATTTAATTTGTTTCACGCAAAAAATTTTTAAAAATAATTACAAGACAGTTAAGAATAACTTACGCGTATTACCTGAATGTCTATCTTTCATCGAGATAACTTCCACACCTGTTGCTTTTTTTCTTTCATAATAAAAAGTTAAGTTCTTTTCCTACTTCACAGCTTTAAAAAAAGTAAGACTTGCTAAATTTTCAACTTTTTAAGACTTAACCACAGTCACCTTGAGTGAAACTTAAACTTAACATAAGTTAAGGGCACCAGCTGAGCAATAGTGTGAAGACAGATAAATTTACTTCAGAAATGTCAAGGTTGAAAAGCCCCTATAGTAATAAACATGTTGAAGAAAAGTGCCTGACAGTGTATAACTGAGTCTAAAGATGTATGATGGGGGCGCTCCGTAAACATGTTCAGGTCTAATTGAAACCCGACCATGTCAGGAATTCCTCGTCACTCCGTCTTGTGTAGCAAAACAAACATCACAGAGGGTACAGAGTTGGGCACGTTTGTTTGATCTAGATGAACAGTTAGTGCAGACTTAGTGAAAAGTGGATTTAAGTAGCACAAAATGATCACATCAGTCACTGACAACTTACGACAGAAATTAATGATAATACAATAATAAGATAAAACAGAGGTTATCTATTCCTTGGTAATCTTATAAATATAACACCTCCTGGTCCTGTCAACCCTAGCCTTGAACCTTAACCCTGAGGATTTTCCTGTAATTACTATTAATTTATCAGAATGCAAGGAAAAAATATTTTATCTACAATCTGTAATTGCTAAAAGTCCCCAGCTTAGACATGTTGTAAGGGATTGCAGTTAGTCATTTTGGATGGTGTCATAAAGCTGGCGACCAAGTGTATAAGAGAGCTTCAGGTGCAAGCCTCAAGTATCAAACCTCTGCATATAAAAGAACCCAAAACACATATCAAGAAAAATAAGGTTGACCCCCAAATACTCAAAATGTCAGCCGTAGCAAAGCCAAAGCTATAGCTAACAAAAAAGCATTACGTTTTGAGTTTGGTCTGCTTTACTTTTTTTATTACAAGCAAAAAGTAATCAGATCTAAGAGCTTTCTTGATGACAAGCTTCTGAATTAATAGTTTGAAAAATGATACAATAGGAATTTATTTGCCTACTTTGGTAACCCAAACTTGCTCACAGACAAGAAAATGCCAATATCCTCTGGATCTAAGGGTTGCTCAATTGACCTTTGACCTACCTGTTCAAGAGCAAACACTTCGAAATGTCAAGTAAGTACTCAACGTTTCACCTGCTTACGGATAGTACAACACAGCACAGCACAGGTCACACACACGATAACATGTTGTCTTATCTACGGACAGATCGCTGCAATCATGGGTCAAGCATGTTGTAGAGAGATAGAACAACTTGTGAGTTTAGCTGCTTAGTACAGTAACTGTTATACTACCTGTTAGCCTGGTAACTATACCATTGGGAGCTTGCCGCTATCTCTATGGTTTTGGGAGTATACAGCCCAGTTCATTAGCACATGCAGGCCAGGGAATTTTTTTATGGGGTGGATATTACAGTAACCGCTACGTTTTATTATATCACTTTTTGGTTGGCAATAACTCAAAAGGCCGGCTAGAAAGACAGGCTGACAGAAACTGGCCGACGCTAAGCAGACTTGGCCGGGGGAAAAAACTCCCCAAGGTGACAAGGCCATACGTGCCTGTGCATTCAAACGTTAACTTGTTTTGTTTTATTGAAAAAAAAGAAGAAAAAAAACAATCATTATGTCAAGCATTGGAAGAAATAGGTATTTACCTATTGCAGAATGTTGCAGAAATGTCTGTGATGATGTTGCAGATTGAAATGTCTCTGATTGTCATTATGTTTTCTTTTTGTTGAATCCAGATGATTATATAAGGAACACTAGAGACTTGGTTCAGTCAGATGGTCATGTTCAACAAAACAAGTAGACACAAATCATTTTGACACCATACATGCCATCTACTCATCAAGGTACCACATGATGTGTCATTAAGCTATCTATGACTTAAGGTATTTTCCTTCTCTGTCATTATGCTGAAGTCTGATACACCTGTGACACACCTGTGAACAGGTGATGATACAGGTGTGAAGATAGTGGGCAGGTGTGTCCCCGTAGCTCAACTGGTAGCAGCTCCACAGTGGAGCTCCTGGTTCCAGTTAGTTGGTTATTGAGAGACCTTCAATCCTGGGTAGGACATCTCAGTTGGGGTTGCACCTGTCTTTCTTTGGGAAGGGACGTAAAATGTGGGTCTTATGTTGAAGAAGGTGCGTTGAGCATGTTGTCTGTTGATGGGAAGGGCTGGTAACACCTACCTGTAAAAATGTACCCTGCCACTGATACAGGAAGGAAACAATTGCAAGAACAGCATACATTTATGAAGGTTTGATATCCAGGCAGGCTTTTAGCCAGGCATGCGTCAACGCGTCATCTGGACACACTTTTCTTAGAATAACAAGAATTTTGACGCTCTGGACGCCCTTATACTGGGGAGAAAATCCTTGACAAGAATGAAATTCTGATTGACCAGGGATGCTACCAGGTCATCTGTGGTCACAATCTTGTACTGTGACATCTGTAACAGTATTTTTGCCACTTGGGAAACCTTAGAATGCACTATTTTAACTTAAAATCATTAAAAACTCTGCACCATGGAAGGTGGATGCCCCCGGACCCCCCTACAATAGTCACTTACCGCGACTCACCAGTAAGTTTGGACTCCCTATTATAAAATCCTAGCTAAAAGCCTGTATCCAGGTATACAATGTTCAAATACAATTCAATTCATGCAACTGGATGTAAAACGGAGATTTACTTCCGGACTTTTCCAGTGACATCCTTCACTCTTTCTCAGTGTTGCTAGAATGAACTGGCAGAACAATTCAATACAAAGGAACGGCATATTTGTAACATTACTGAGAGGGTTGGGCTGAGTTGGGCGTTGACTGAAAATATTTACCTCTGATAAGCCAGAGGGTTCAGGTGAGGTCGTTGCCCTCTGATGAACACATGCATGTGTACATGTACATACACATCCACTCTGAACAATGTTACACAACTGTATGTACACAGAAATGGGTTGGGCAAGGTCAGGAACTGTAAAGGTCTTCATGATTTTCTGATCAATCTTAATAAAATGGCCAAAGTATACTTGTCTGTTCGTTTTACAATATGGTCAAAAGATAAACTAAAAGCTAGTACCATAGCCATTTTCGAGGCTGTTACTAGGAGCAGTTGTTATCCACTACAGTATGTCTATTGGTACAGTATTGGAAGGTGCAACCCAACCCTCTCATTCCACTCCTTGTACCTCCCCAATTGAAGTCAGATACTCATTTTTACACTGGCTGGGTGGAGTGAGGAAGTTGTTTAAAGAACTGCCTTTGACAAGGACATCTAGCCAGGAATGCTAGGACTTGATGAACCAGGCCCCATGACATGTTGTTCTTGTGTGTGCTAGCCTGGCAACCCAGTCAGCCAAGGCTACATATATTTGATGTTATACAACAGTAATGTGTTGGGCAAGGTCAGCAAATCTCAAGCTCTTTATTACTTTCCAATTAATCTAAATAAAATGACTTAAAAGGCTGCATGTTTATCAAAGCCAACATCTACCTCAGACATTATAGACTGGTTGGCTTGCTTGTTCCTATTTCAGGATCCATAGCACTTACCTGGATGTCGTATTGCCATTCTTCCCAATATTCTTTAAAGGGTGGGATCTCAATGTTCCATAATAATTTTATTACTAGACTAAGTGAAAACTGTTAAACAAGAAGATAATTATATAGGTCTAGAATATATCCAGACTTAGAGGTTTGAATGGTCCTATACATCAAATATTGCATGTTCATTGAACCAGAAGCCTAACAAATTAGCACCAGTGACAGAGATATACACTGTATCCTCTTTAGAACTTCTGTAATTGATTTATGGACAGAATGGCAACGCCTCCCCCTGGTATTTGGTGAGTTCTCCATCCATCCATCCAGTCATGTTGTTGTCACAGACAGAAGCTCGTTTGCGGTGGTTAATTAGTCCTGGGGGCGTGGCCATACCAGACGAGGCAGTCTCGTTAATAAGCTGACATGCATACACCCCCTACATAGTGTTGTAAGGCTGTGACCCTTACCGTTGTGCCTAGGGCATAACTGTCATTTGGAAGAGGGTCTGTGTGTCCCCAAAATTTCCGTACTTTGATTTCTTGAATTTCGTCTACCTGTGTGTAAAGTTGTCTTATTGGCCTACTTTGCGTCACAATCAAATATTCTAAATCTGTACCTGCCTTTCTCGATTTTAGTGTAGTTTGTATTATTAATATATGGGTTCTTCTGGAGTCAGTGTAAAGCTTGGTTGGAAACCCCCCATGCAGACCCTCTTGGAAGGCCCCCAAGTCTCAGGCCCTGTGAGGGGAGAGATGTGTATCAGGGGGCACCACAATTGTGACGGACGCACAGGTGAAATGTGTCACTTTGTTGAGAGCGGACAAGGCCCTTCAACAATGGCGAAGGAAGGTGAGGAATTCAGACATTGTAGATTTCAGTGATTTAAACATTTAGAAACAGCTCATTGTAGACAACAGATAGTACTTTATTCAGTACATTTGCTAACATTCATGAATTTGAAGAATGTAAAATGTCGTAACACCTTGCTGCACAGGTGTGTAATATGTCCCATGACCGACATGTATGATAATTTCCCCTTGCCATATCTATTTCTTACTCATGAGCTATTATAGGTATAGTAAAGTGTTTTTTACAGATCTGTTTATCCAAGGAACGTTTCTTTTGTACTATATTTTGCAGTATAACAAACTGTGATACTTAAGATTCAGCAGTCAGCTTACAAGTGCTATAATTATCTGTAACTCGGAGTAGTCATTACATTGACATAATGATAGACTATGTCAACTGATACAATCAGTGCTCAGAATGTAACTTGTTGTCTTCTAAGCCTCCAAAGTTTTAATAGTTTCTTATCATTCCTGAAAAAGATGTCAGACATACATGTCTTAAATTTTGCATTACATTATTCATTAGTAATAGTATCCAGTATTTGATTATACTGCTGCTGGGGTCCCTGACACAGGGGTAGGCAGCAGTTGGCTAGTCTTCACACCGCGCCTCCATGCGGCTCTGTCCAGCGGGCTCACAAAATCCATACTAATTGTTGTGATTTCGCATATCGCAAGTTATTACTTTATTCCTTTAAAAAAGGTGCTTCAGTCTTTGAAGTAAGTTAGGGGTTTAAGAAATGTATAAGAACAACAACTAAAATGTCAGTTTTGTGTGGGTTCTAGTCTGTCTAGTCCGTGCTCAGTCCACTGCATATTGATTTATGTGAAGTGCTGTTGAGGTGTATTCCAGTAGTCTTGTAACCACAATTGTTCATTGTTAAGGGGTAGAGGTTATCATTAGAGGTCAGGCAAGGACAACTTTAATGGTTCCTTTTGTCAGGGGTTGTAAGGATTAGACCTTGGAATGTAACGACACTAATATTCATCTAAATTAGGATTTTACAGTCTGTAGGCAGTATGTTGAATCTTACCAGTAAAGCAAGTTGTGTTTTGTAACTTTCGTATGTACTTAAGGCCTCAAACTTTAAGGTTTACTTAGAACAGGGCTCAGCCTGCTAGAATAATTTTTTTTGCCTAATAAGGAACAAAAATTAACAGACATTTTGCTCTGGAAACATTGTCTTAAAAAGCCCATTACACCATTTGCCTGTAGGCAGTCACTGTTGCATTTTTAATGATATTAAAAGGTTACCATCAATTACCTTTTCCTAATAGAGAACAATTGTACAACAAAACATGTAGTACAAGGTTGAGTGTAGGTCGGACTGTAAAATGTTTCGACGCTATTCTACAGTCCTTTTTTTAATACTGAGATTGTTATCTATTCTCGTTGTAACTGTCAACAACTTTCTGGATTATAAATGTATATTGATGGGACAGTAGCGCAGTTTTGAGTAAATCGGGAATCTGCCATTGCCGACAAAACAATTAATAATTATTAGTCATTCTTAACAATATATGGTATAAAGAAATAGTTTTTGGAAAATGTATTTGACCTATGGAAGCCAAGAATTTGAGTGCTTTGCAGAAGGAACATTTTGACACTTTGGCTATTTCATTAAAAAATTATATAAATCAGACAAAGTAATGCTTGATAGGGCTATGGGGAAGGAAAGTCTAGCTGGGTCCCAACAGAACTAAAGGTCAATTGATACAATGTAGGTATAGATTTAGATATGCCATACTTTGCAGTGAAATTGTGCAATATTCCATATCTTTGTGTGTGGGAATGTTTTTTCATTGTTAGTACTGTGTCACACAACTTAATTTCTAGAAGGTATTAATATAGGACAGTGAATTGCTCTATGTGTGGCGTTTTGTGCTAACATTGCTGCCCAAACAGTAACTGTAGCTTCAGTTGTACTTTGCATTCTTAGTTAAGGCCACACCAATTTAATTTCTTGGTTCACGGATTCGCTCGCTCCTATTTTTTGGAAAAAAAAATAAAAATAAAAATTACCACTCAGCAAATTTTCACCATTAATGAAGCCATTCACCAACTTTCTGGTGTAGCAAACATAAAAACTGACACTACTTGTAATTTTCAATGAACAGGTGCTGTAACTGTACAGTAATAGTGTTTTTGTACTTTTTTCAAGCTGAAAACTTTTTATTCTTTATGTTTTGGATTAGCCCTTACCTTTACCCCAACCATTTTACAAGTTTTATTTTTATTTTTATTTCGCCCTCTCGCTCCATATTTTTTATGAAAAAATCCGTGAACCAAGAAATTAAATTGGTGTGGCCTAATTGGTATTAGGAATCCGATATGAACCATACTTTGCAGTGACATTGCGCAACAGTCCATAATCTTTCAGTGTGCTCAGGCACGTATCACTAATAGGAGAATCCTCGAATGAACTTTTGACATGCCGGCTGAAAGGGACCTCTGTATCGTCAATAACCAGGTCCTTGTCACCTGCCTATTGTTCAGGTATATACACCTGTCAGGGCGGGAAGGGGACGGACAAAGGTGTCATTGTGTTGGTGCTCCCCTGGGGACCAGTGTCTTCTCTCGAGTTACGCATTGTTCTGGTGAGTAGCGTCCCGGTATTCTCTGAGAGCGTGTGTGTCAGTTGGAGTTCTTCTCTTTTCCGTTGAGGTCGTTTTACATACAGTTATCGTGCGTCCGGACTATGGCGGATTTCCGTGTTGTATTTCTGTGTGTGAAAATGCTCATTACGCATTGTAGACTCTTGTTTTTTGCAAGAAATTGTGACATCTGTGCCTGCAAATTATGCCATCAGTGAGGCGTGAGGGAGAGGATTTGATTCATCGGACGAGGGAGCTATCTTGGAACCCAAAATACCAGGCAGCGCGTCGCTTAATTACTGGAGAACTACAGTACACCTGTTAGGCAAAATGCCTGGATTCATGGGTGTGTATTGCCCTTTCGTTATGTCATTTCCCACATGTGGTAGGCTGTAGTTGTAATGTGTCGTGCTTTCATGCACACTCTGACTAACGAAGCTGTATTGGCATGCAATGATCATGGTGTCGTGTAAGCCATAAGTGTTGTGTTTGTAGACTTGCATCATGAGATTGTTAATTAAGAGTAAGACTATTCTTTGAAAGAGAACTGTGAAAAACTGCTTTGTTGATGACTTGAACCATGATGAAAGAAGAGTCACCAAGTTGCCCATGCACACTGTACCTTAACTTAAAGAAACTGATCTAGTGTGAAATTTGCATATTTTTCCCCCAATTTTATTCACCAACATTGCAATGAATTCTGTTTAATAAGTGTTTGAAACAGTCTTTAAAAGAAAACTGGAAGCTAAATTTGTGTGCTATGGCACCTAGCAGGACCAATAGATTTAAGGGCTGTGTACCTGAATACCCGTACATGTACCGTACCTAAAAACTTGTTTAGGTACAGGTCCGGACCTAAGCACCTGTGTACCTGTACCTGTACTTAAACTAGCTAAATCACTAGTGGACACCACTTTTTAAGACTACTGGATAAGTAAATCCCAAATCAGCAGTGACAATCAAATTATAATCTTACTGAGTTAAAACTTAAGAAAACTTGTTTTGAGGTTCAAATGTGGAATTCCCCATACAATGATGACAATTATCACTAAAAAAAGACATAGCTACATGTTTAACTTACATAAACTTTTAGGTACATGTTCAGGTTCGGACCTGTACCTAAACCAGTGTACCTGTACCTGTACCTGAAATTTGCTTACTAGGTACACAGCTCTACCGATAGGGCCACAGGTGTACATGTATTTCAGGTATTAGGCACATGTATATTTTGTAAATTGGTGTTTATTACCTTGCACAGGTGTGTAGAAGGTTCTTAAGGGCTGTGAAACAGGTAAATAAAAGGTGATTTACTGGACAGGTGTGATAAGATATAAGCTTCGAGCAGGTGCATATTTTCAGGTGGTTCTTGTTCATCTTTATACTGAAATTTCGTTCAAAACCATTTGCTTTGAAGTACGTATAGAGGAAGCTTTTTTCTTCAACTCAGATTGGTTTAAACCACCTATAAGTTAGCCAAAGCCAGAATTAAGATCTGCAAAAATGGGCTACTTAGAAGCTGTGTCTAAATCCCTGGTGATATTTCTGTGTGTTTGTAAGTCCATTAATTTTGATATGGAGGTTCTAAACAGTGCTTGTGTTGTTTTCATCACACGCCCCCTTTCCAGGCCTGTGTTGTCTGTAACCTTTTTAGTTTAGACAATGTGTTTCAAGCCCTTAGGTTTGTTTCCTTCAAATTGCAGTTTATTCTTAGTCCATATTCGTAAAAGCAGATATGTGAAACGAGTGTTTATTATTCAGCTTGAATGGTACAGACCTTTGGGGGCATGTTGCCATTGTTCGGTGCAGTTTGCTTGAACGAAACGAAGCCAGTTGTTCGTCAATAAGGCATATTAGGGTCAAGAACAATGGAGAAATTCCTGCCATACCTGTTTGTCTGGAGGCCACTTAACTCGATAAGACACGCCCCTAATGTTGAGCCACTGAGCCAAAGTTATGAACATGTGTGCTCCGAATAGTAATTACCAAGATATCAAATGTCTTAATCGGTCTTCTTCATACTATGGCTACAATGTGTTATCTGTTAGATCTACCAAGCAAGTTCCTGTTCAGGTAAATCAGAAAGTTGGGACTTAAGAAGTACTTAAACTAGATGCCTTAGGTAAATATGCCTTAAGACTTACAGTGTAGTAATACCTTATTCTGGAATATAGTTACTGTAATGTTTGTTTGTTTGTCTGTATTATAGCACACCTGGTAAACTGCATAACACCAGGTTTGTACTGAAGAGTATACAAGCTGCATATCCAAACATATCTATAGTATATGATCCACTCACACTGGGAAGGACCCCTATATATTCTTTTCAAAATTCATTTAAGTCCTATCTGAGGGATATCTTTAGCATAGGTACTGACATTGTCATCTATGATCTATATATTATCTCTGGAGCTACACATGTATCTTACACTGTACATGTATAATCTGTATACCAGTATCCTGTTTAGGTAACTGTTTCTTGGAATTTGTTTGGAGTCCTACAAAGTATTCCTGAAGAATGTTTGACAATATGGCAATGTCTGCAGTAGTACTATAGTTACCAAGTAACAAGTTAGTACAAGTCAATATTAGCCACTGAAGGCCTCATAAATCAATGTTTAAATAACGGAACAATTACTGTTTTTGTCATGAAACTGTAGAATAATAAACTGTGAGCTACCTCTGTCTGAAACTGTCTGAAGCCGCCATGCATTATGATGCAAGCGAGCGATTGATAATTCATAACTTCTGAGTCATAAAATACAAAATTTGTGTTTTCCTTTGTAGAATTTAGGATAATTTGTCTTTAGAGGATATCATTCATTGACTCAAATTGGTCTGGTATTACTTTTTTAATAAGTTTAATATTGATACCTTGAACTGTAACAGGAAGTCTTTAGTATCCAATGATTTGTAATCATAGACTTTGACATTAAGCAATCATATTTTAGGTTATATTGGGTTCAACTTCTTTTCTGAAGACAGTAGAAGACGAAAGATCCCACCCATTTGTTTTCTTTTAGTCTGTGAACGTGGAGAAATTTGATTGGAATTTGCTGTCCTCTTCAAACAGCTCTTTTCTTTCTTTCGTGATACCGTCTCATTGGTCCTGATACAATCGTTCACCTTGGCTGCGCCACGTCGGTGCAGCATACCTGTCATGTGCCTGGCCGTGTGAGGCTGTTACAGGCCTCCCTCGGTGTGGATAATATATCACTGGGCAAGGTGAAGAACGGGGGAATGTCAATAAGTAAGCAGTATAGTGAAGCAGTCATTCTGAACTGAGGTGAAGCGTAAAGCTTTTTCAAGTACACTTAATGTAGCTAGTCGTAGTGCAATGCGGGTTTGCAACGGCTCATGTTATTGGCAAAATACACGAGTCACCTCGTTGATTGTGTTGGGTTCTTTAAATGCAGACGTTTTATGATTGAGGCTTACGCCTGAAGCTCCCTTATACACAGAGCTACTGGCATTACGTCACCATCTGAAATGACGTATGCAATCCCTTACAAGATGTCCGAGCTGGGGGTTGACCCTATAGGATCGAACTTCAGCCCACGGATCCACAGAATTTTATCTGTATGGGGAACGAGGTATATAAAAGAAGGGAAATGTTTCACCCTGCAATTAAAGAACAGGAGAATGCCACTGCGGGACATATATGGAGTGTTCACCACTTCATATACTCTATGAACAATTGTCCTCCTATGTCCCGGGTATTTTTATGCCGACAGCAATCGGTTGTAAAAGTCTCCGGCGGCAGGTTTGAAGAGCGGACAGGTTAACGAGTTATTGCTCGTTATATATGTGGCGCCATATTTGAGGAACCTCTCAACGTGTTTACCTGTAGTGTTACATGTAATGTTCCTGCGTCCTGTTATAAAGTTTTACAGCCTTATAGCCTGACAGGTGCTTCAGATGGTCTGGGTAAAACGGGAGGTGTGCGTGACTACATGTATGACTCAGAGTTCAGGGCAAAACAGTGGTGGTACATGGCAAGTGTATACACCTTCTACCTGCCACCAAGATCAAGTTTCTTATTTGTCGGTGGAAAACGTGCTTTGCAAAAACATCAACTTCATCACCGAATCGGCCGGCGGCTGCGTTGACTTCGTTAATTCTTGACACCATGGAAGTTGGGGAAGGGGATCGCTTGCTCTACAAGGGCCTTCCTGTGAGTTGAAGTCGACGATTACGCTAAAACTGCTCCTCTTTGCCTGCCTTTGAACCGTGGGGTATCCCTTGTTACTTTCACTGCAGACATTTCCTTTATTCCGGTTGTTAGTTGATCTTTGTGAGCACGCCAAAGCCAGGCTTTGGGTGTTTACAAATCACGTCACCAGTTTTGAGCAGCGATCGTTGTTGAGACCAAGGCTTTGCCTTACGTAGTCTATATCATGGCTTCTCGATACCACTCTGCCCAACACCTAGAGCTTGTTTGAGTGCTCTTTCACCTCTTTGATGGATTATCCAGCTTCCTGAACAGGTTTGTTCGCACACGCTGTTGAAACGTCGGGGTCAGAGAGTTCAGCCCAATCTGAATGGACTCCAGCGATCCTTGGCTAACCTAACACGCTCAGTTTTTGTCCGTAAGCCTCGACTCCTGCCCCCAATCTTCAAGAACAACTTCGTTATTGCCCGACTCCGTAGGATTCTCACGTTCATTTGCCTCCAGGATTAAGGTGCTCGTCTCAACTCGCCTTAGAATCCGGGCTCCCTTATTTGTTTTGACAACATTTGCGCAGACAAGCTATGTGCTGATGAAGGCAGGGCGGCGTTCCGCTTTTCTTCGCTGCCCAGTTTTTCTGTCGAGTGAGAAAACAAGACGTCTTGGCTGGGGTATATTTGCCCCAGTATATTCTTCATTAGCTTTGGGTGAGGAAAAGTTTGGGGAGGTGCCTAAGGAAAGCTTCCTGTTGTTAAAGTTTTGACTGGGTGTTGACTCTAGGAGTAGGAATACCTGTCACACCTCGTGTTAAGCTAGCCCCATGCCGTCGCATTTCAAGCACCATTGTCCGCCGGAAATTTCTGGAAGACGCGGATAATCCGAATTGTCCGGGGAGGAATTCGGGTAGCCGTAATCGACTTAGCGGAAATTTGTGTGGAAGTCCGGTTAAAGCGGCATATAATTTCCATTTAGTCCCATTCATGTGTTGAGCCCACAGGCGATTAGCATGGCTGAGCCCCTGTGAACAATACGCGTGCACTCGCAAAGGCACATTAAGTCGGGCTTAAGCCATCAAAATCTGCACACCTGAACTCAAAATAAGATTTTAAAAGAACTTAGGCAAACCGACACGCCGCGAAATGGCGGGGTATTTGCTGGTATTAAGTACCTGTATCACACACAGAAGTGCATTAGGCACAGACAAAAAGTTTCCGGTTACTCGACCAACCCCGGCAAAAACCTGCCGACACAAGCCTTTTCTGGGTCGACTGCTTGCTTTTTGATTGGATGGGATATAAAGTTTTCGATCTGACATCCTTGTGATGAAATTCAAAGTAGGCTTCCTGTAATTCATACTTTGTTAACAGATTGTGACTTTGAAGTATTCACGTAAGAATGTGTAGTAAAGTTCTAAACTTCTTTCTTCAGTTTACTTGAATGAGCTTGTCCAATGTACATTTTGTATCATTCTGTACAATAACTGCTAGCCAATGATGTTGAACATACCAGTGCCTGATGCCTTTCAGTTTCACATTACTAACTTATTAAAAGGTGTAATTGAAAGATTAGCAAAAACCTAAAATAAAGAAATTAAAGAAAATAGATTCCGTACTGACTGAGCCCTATTTTTTTAGTTTCAAATTACTAAGATGTAATTGAATGATTAGCGGAAACCTAAAAATAATATGAAAAGAAAAGAGAATTGGTACCGACAGACCCCAATTTTTTTCATGACTGTTACCAGAAACACCACATTATTTTCCCTTGGCCTGAGCTGAGTTCTGACGAGGCATGTGAAAGATCCCCTGACCGAGCTCTGATCCTATAGTGGGGCTTTGTTCGCTGTTATAACCATGCACGACACCTGATCCCAACGCTTTTAGCTCCCGTAGCGCCCAGACGTGCCCGCAGCATTATCTGCTGTCAGGGGCCATCGCAACGCTTGAATCGGGAATTTTCGCTGCACGGTTCTCGCCAGATTGTCCACCTCCATCGATATGACCACAGGGGAGATCTCCTGATCGCCGTTACTTAGTTACCGGTCTGTAGAACGTTTGAGAGACAGACGGAGAACACATGCTCCTTTCTGTACTGTTCAGACCTTTCGGAGAGTCTGTCAGGTAGAGCAAGGGAAAACATGGCATCCGTGGAGAGTGGCAGTGATGTGGGAACGGGGATAGCAGCAGCGTACAAGGTATGAGTCAGTTTCCAGGCCTCGGTTATTCCAGCGTTCTGTCTGCACATTTTTGCCGCCGATCTTGGGACAGTTTGTTGTCACTTAGAACAGCGGTATGACAGGTTCTTTGCTATAGTTTTTGTTTGAGAATTTCTTGTTGTAAATTGATTAGCCTGTTGGTTTGATAGACCTACAACAAGACTTCATGTTGATTGATAGACGCAATCCAGTGTTCTAGATCGCTGGAAGGGCCTCGGTTATTCTAGCGTTCTGTCCGCCAATCTTGGGACAGTTTGTTGTCACTTAGAACAGTGGTATGACAGGTTCTTTGCTGTTGTTTTTGTGTGATAAGTTCTTGTTGTTAATTGATTAGCCTGCCGGTTTGACAGAAATACAACAAGACTTCGTTTTGATTGATGGACGCATCCTAGCTCTCTAGATTGCTGGGAGGGAAGTTCTCATGGGAACTAGTTTGTCAACAGTGCCCCGTCGGACCGCCATGTTGTTTGGCGACATTTGGCATGAAGGAAAAGGTCGTCATGCGATACCCAGCGCTTGTGTCTACGCGCTGACTTTCTAACCCGAGGCTTGTTTGTCGCGTTCTGGTTTTGTATTTGCTGCGCACTTTGCCGTCGCAGGCTCGCTTTTGTTCTCCCGACTTTGATGCTGCTTCCTACACGTCCGTACCTGTCAGGTATGGAGGTCCCAGGTGTTTGCATGTGGTAGAGCCACCTGCCCTGTCAAATGGACACTTCCTCCAACAAGTTGTTTTTGTCAGGACTGTTTTCTTAGCAGGGGTGATTCCATTCTTACCAGGGTCTTCAGGTGACTTTAAGAGATATCCTCTCACAGAAGTTCACGCAGGGCTTCCTCCAAGACCTGTCCTTCTGTCCTAGTACAGAATTTTTTTGGTACACACGCCCTGGTCTTCCAAAACAAAACTGAACTTCAAGACATGAAATTGATGTAAACGTGTGTTCCTTAGCTTAAAATGACAACGAAAATTAACAACAATGAGTAGGATGGAAAAAAAATAAGCTGGCCACAGTCCTGGGCTCGTCATAGTCGCGTATGTCTTTGTCTGTCTGACACTTTGCATGATTTATGAATGTAGGGTCAACATAAACAGTTGTATGCATGGACGGTACCTGCTGTTACTACACCAAATGAAAAAGGCGTGCCGTAGCCCTGCGTTCACTCATCCAACACACAGAAGCCTCGTCCTTTTGAATCAAAACAGAGCAAGGCAGCATATATACACTGTACACTATGATTTAGGTTTGTCTTAATGTTGAATTCAGGGAGACTAGAGTGTAGAGTGTCGTACACTTTGGGTTTTGGGTAGGACAAAAAGACGAGACATTAAGCAGGGAGAAAGGGGGAAGTATGGGAGGGACTTAAGAAGGAAGGAAAAGAAGGTTGGAAGGAGGGAAGAAAGTGAAGGGAGGAGGGAGGAAAGCGGTATTATCACGATGCAGTAATGATTTTATTTTCTATTCTTACCTCATCCACGAAGGATCCCCGAGGCCAAAATGGGTCAAAAGAAGGGAAAACAACAGCTACACATAGGTCAGCAAGTTTCATTGCTGTTTGTTTATTTGTATTCAGTAGGAGGGTGTATTTTTACAGACAGAGGTTGCTGGCCCTTCCGCTTTAACATGCTCGAACAGGGGACCCCAGTTTTACATCCCTTCTGAAAGACAGGTGCAGCCCCAACCGAGATGCCCTACCCAGGATTGAACTGTGGCTCAACTATAGCTTGTGAGGCTCCTGTCTTTTTACCTTTACGTTTTCTGTCTGCAGGACAAGGGGAACATGAGCCAGCTTCAAAACTTGCTTGGGCTCCACCTCCCAATACTGTGCCCTAGACAAGACACAGTGGATAACAGCCCACTACCCCTATGGCCTTAAGAAGGCTGTATTTTGGGACTACCTACATTGTTACCTTTATGTTAAAGTTTACCTTTATTATGCCACTCTTCAGGACAAGGTGAAGATGAACCAGCTGCAGAACCTGCTCCATGATGCTCTGATCTCCACCGAGCATGTCGAGCACTGCTGTATCATACGCAGGAAGGATGTGTCGCTACGGGCGAGCTCTGTCGGATTCACGGTGAGTTCAGCTGGGCATAGTGTGTACAACATTATCATACAGGCAAACCTGTATCTCCACCGAGCACTGCTGCATCATACGCAGGAAGGATGTGTCTCTACGGGCGAGCTCTGTCGGCTTCACGGTGAGTTCAGGGCACAAGGTGTACAAAATCAATGAGTTCAGTGCATAACGTACAAAATTAGTGTACTTCTCTTCTTCTTAGTGTTTAGGTGGCCACCATCAACTTGCTGATGTTTCTTCCACACTTAACAGAGGTGCCAGTACAGAAGGTTGACTGCTGTAGCTTCAGGTAATGGACTGTCTTGGGGGTCTACTGAACTCTTAGTGTAAATTTGCCACCTTATCCCTGAAGGATTCCAAGGATGGGGCAGTCACCATCTCTGCAGGAAGCAAGTTCCACTCAGACACAGTTCGTGGAAAGAATGACATCTGTCTGTACTGTACACTCAGACAAACCTGTATACAGTACCAGCATGGTAAAAAGTAACGTAATTACGAAAATTCGAAAACGTAAACACGGCGTAATTACGATCGTGTACACGTTTACGGTGAACACCAGATTACGGTGCCGCTAGCTCATTAACGCTAATGAGGTCGATAATGAACAGCGTGTCCTCGCCGTAAGACCTGATTAGCGCCTTGATTTTACGACAGCGTGAATAGTAAAAATGCTGTAAAATCAAGGTAAGGCAGCCTTCCGCTGGTGCAGTCTTTCGGGTTGCTAGCGGGCTTAGTACGTTCTCATTTGTATAATGAAAATGTAAGTGACGACCTGTAGATGTATGAAATGACCATCTGGCTATTGATGTACACTCAGACCTGTACAAGCGACCAACTTTAGGTGATTTAAGGACCAGTTGCATGCCCTTAGCCAGGATACTGTGTGAGAGGGTTCTTTTGTAGATTTGGGGGATGCGCAAGTGCCTAAGGCGCTAGCTATCTAGAGGGATCCAGAAGTTAAGGTGCACGTTAAAGAGGCACCTCATCATACGTGGGACCCTCATTTTACCTGCCTTCCAAAAGACGGGCATAGCCCCAACCAAAATGCCCTCCCCAGGATTAGAACCTGGATCTACCAGTTACCACGTAATCAGAAACAAGAGCTCAACTTCGAGGAAGTTTGTGATTTGTTTAGTAGATATATTCTTTGGTTAAGTCTCAAATCTATGGAACTGTAAGATGAGTGTTACCTGTTTTGTTTGGTGCGATAGGTTTGTACTCCAACAATTAGATAGATCTGGATCCGTTTCAAATCTGACTCAAGCCTTGATCAGATAACATTCAAACAGCAGGAGGTAATAGGCTAAGTGCAAGGAGAAAGGTTTAAAGTTTTAAAATAACATGTGGAGTATTGTGGTGGTGTTTCAGGTGGCTTTGTTGGTCTCATAGTAAGGAGATGGTGAGTGAGATACAAAATGTAGGCTTAGAATGATCTGGTGGACACATGAATAACTGTAATGGACAAGTAAGCTTGTATTTGGCATTAATTTTGAGATGGTTGAGATTATGATATCAAACAAAAGATTGAGATTATGATATCAAACAGGCAGAGGTTGCGCTTAAGCTGGTTTTGTACATGTACCTTTCTTTTAGTTTTAGGCATATTTGTGGGGCTTTCTATTTTGTCAGGTCTTCGTTTGTTGCCAATCCAAACATTCATTTGTGAAGGCCTGATAAAATCGAACGCCAGACAAAAATGGCTAACAGTCAAAAACCCAAGCAATGTTTTTTTCACAATTTAAAGAAAACGAATACGCTTTTCTATCAGTCGATTTCATGAACATTTGCAGATACCAAGTATAATAATTCAAAGAATTCAAAATTTCAAGGAACACAAGAAGCCAGAAATTTTATAATTAAAATTGAGCCTTTTTAAACCATTGTACAGTAAGTGTACTTCAGTCCCTGGTATACAGTGAGTCCAGCACCATGGACAGGCACATACACACAAAACTCCCAACCTATAAACTCATATAGCAATCCTTCATTGTCAGACAGAAACATGAAGTTGAACAGCTCTTGACCCTACTTTACACACAACAAACATTTCAATTAATAACAATGTGTGCCAGAGGTGTTGATAACGTCCTATGGGCATTAATGTCCAAGGTACCGGCCTTTACCAAATGTCGGGTCATTCGGTTGTAAAACCGTGACACAGGAGCCAAAGTTGGACATTTTTAGCTTAAAGAAATGTACATTTTTGCTGAAAATGACAACAAACATCAGAATGATTTACTGCAGCCGTGTATGACTGGGTGTGGCCGAGACGGGGATGTTTGCGAAGCCCCCCTCCCTGTTTGTTGTCACACAGTCACGCATGCAGAGTGCCCCATATTGGGACAGGGCTCTGGGGCGGGCAGCCAAAATGTTTGGTTTGGTCACTTCTTAGGCAGACAGACAAACAGACAAACATGGACTTCATCAGAACTCACCAGGGGTGGAAGGGTCTTTCGAGGGAATCTTCAAGTCATGCCTTGAAGAAGCATTGTTGCTGTTCACCATGAAGTCCTACTCCTAGTGGCACATGGGTCAGCAAGTTTCCTCGCTGTTTCCGTAGCTTGTTTTACTATGTTTTTACAGGGAGGGGATGCTAGCCCTTTCCCTTTAACGTGCTCGAGGCACCTCCTCGAACATGGGACTCCTGTTTTAGTCCCTTCCAAAAGACGGGTGCAGCCCTAACCAAGATGCCCTACCCAGGATTGAACTGTTTCTCAGGTGTGATTTACTCCTTTTACATTCTTGAGGCACCTCCTTGAACATGGGACTCCCATTTTACATCCAAAAGACGGGTGCAGCCCTAACCGATGCCCTACCCAGGATTGGAACTGTTGTCTCAGGTGTGATTTACTCCTTTAACACTCCTGAGGCACCTCCTTGAACATGGGACTCCCATTTTACATCCGAAAGACAGATGCAGCCCTAACCGATGCCCTACCCAGGATTGAACCGGAGTCTACCAGTTACCAACTAATAGGAACCAGGAGCTCAACTGTGAGGCTGCTACCAGTTGAGCTACGGGGACAACTCTATCAGAATTCCTTAAGGATGGAGAAGTCTTGAAGTAATCTTCCTTTCTTGAAGGAGCAGTAGGAGTTGTTGTTCTTGCATGGTTCTTATTGTCAAGACCTTCACCTTGTAGATGGTACTCCTGAGGTCACCATTTCTTTCTGAGGATGTTTGAAAGAGATGGTTTGTTTTTAAAAGTGTAACCTTCTTCATACTGACTTCACTCATATCTGGCGCAAATGCGTTGCCAAAAGGCTACATATTAAGCCGCAATAGGGTTAACAAATTAAAAATGTAATTAGTGGTACAAAATGTATGTGTTGTGCAATCAAGGCCGTCTCCAAGACCCGTTCCTCCGTTCTGGGATGAAACTTTCCTTGTTGAGACAGAAAAAAAAACAGGACTTGATGACAAGAAATTGATGAAAGGTTTTGTATTTTTGTTAGCTTGAAAGGACGGATTCGACAACAAGAATCCACAACACGGGCTCCCATATAATATAGATGACATGATTGAATTTGTTTTTTTAAATGTTTAGAAATGTAAGGTAGACAACTTTTCATTTTGAAAAAAATGTCTTTGTCAATTTCCCCCATTTTACTCTTAGATTGGTCCTTTGTGCTAGATGAGTGTATTGTTGTCAGCAGTTTCTTTCGGTTAATATGAAGACTCCATTCTTTCATGTAGTTTATGTCTGTCTAGTGTATAAAGCAAGATATACAGTACAACTCGTAAAATTCATTAATCATTTGAAGGAGAGTACAACATTTATGTAGATGTTGTCATGATAACCTCACGATGCAGGCCTCATGTTAGGGATGGCTTCTCTCAAAGCAGATCTAGAGGTTGGCTGTTTTTTAATTTTTTTAAAGCATTTTTAATGGGCTCTGTGCTTTCTGTTGTCTGGGGGACAAAAAAAAAAAACTAACGAAAATCTAAAGCCTGATAAAACTCCTAGAAATATGTAAAAACAAAAACAGCCTCTGTTTGGAGAGTAAGGGCAGCTTAGGCTATCAGAAAAGACGATCTGTCCACTGACCAAAGTTTATTCAGTTGAGCCCCTCCCGAAGGCCTGCAGTTGGAGGCTTAGCTCCTGGAGATACCCGCAGAATGGTATGATTGATGTCAGCTATAGACTCCAGGGGTATGAATCAGCTCCGAAGAAAAACTCCCAAAATCCGTCCATCCCTCTCTGTTAGCTCGGCAGCACTGCAACAACATTCTGCGGTCATGATTTAATTATCGGCGCACTCCTGGCTCATTAAGCTAGGCTTAACCCTAAGCCCCGTCTGTTCCCACTAACAGATTTTCCTTCAGCGTATTGTTTTAAGCCCATTCTTCACTTCCCAAGGCCACTCCTGTAGTGCCAGCTATGATATGTTAAAGAGGGTCTGCATGGGGGGATCCCAACAACGATTTACGCTGAATTCAGAAGAACCCCCTACGTATTACGCTAAATCAAGGAAGGCAATTACGCTAAATTATGCCGCCTTGCTATGAATTACGTAGATAAAATGGTTTTCCCTACGAGTTACGGGAAATAAAAATAGGCTGCCTACGCCTTACGGAAAAGAGCATGCAGACCCTCGTTAGACTGTGTGAATTGTTAGGTAACTTGTACACACTAGTCCAGTGGGTAGAGGCCCTGAACCAACAAGTTGTGAGTTCGAATCTCGGCTGTGTCGCTCGTGACCCAACATGCATGCATGCTTCTGGAAAGGGTTGCAGTCCTCAGTTCACTGTTCAGAATTGTACTTGTTGGAAAGAGCTAAGAGACATTTGCATGGTACAATGAACCTGTAAAAACTGCACATATCATCCGTCTTCTCTCTGTCACGACCAGTGGAAGATAAGCTCTTCAGTGAGCTCAACTGGTTCTTTTGTAATGTGATGTAGTGCCTAACAGTTTGTGGAGGGTCTGCATGCTCTTTTCCGTAAGGTGTAGGCAGCCTATTTTTATTCCCGTAATTCGTAGGGAAATCCATCTTATTATAATTCGTTGTGAGGCGACCAAATTTAGCGTAGTTACCTTCCTTGATTTAGCGTAATATACGTAGGGGGTTCTTCTGAATTCAGCGTAAATCGTTGTCGGGACCCCCCATGCAGACCTTCTTAGTGGGAAAGTCAACAGTTCAGCACTCACAAGTTCAACATTGTGGTTGTCCTGCGTAACCCAAGGTAAATCCCTGCATGTTTGAACTGACAATATTTCCTTTCCGTCCTGTCTGCAGCTCTACCAGGACCAGATCCAGATGTTTGTCGACGCCTTTAAGAACCCTCCTCAGACCAGGGAGGACGGGCTGTACTTCGAGGACAGGCACTACAAGTGTGTCAGGGCCGACAAGAACGCTGTGTATGCTAAATGTGTAAGTAACAACTTCTTATCTTATCATATAGGCCTTGTAGTTCCTGTAGCAGTACATTAAACTTTTAAAGTCAATTTTCCGTAGTAACTGCTTAGTATTTTAATGCCACCAACTGCGAATGTGTCATTGTGTATTCTGAGTAGAACAAAATCAATTGTTATCACATATGCCTTGTACTGTAGTTTCTGTGGTAGTACATTCTTTAGTACAATGTATTTATATTTCATACCCCACCAACTACAAATGTGTGAGAGTGGACAAGAATGCTGTGTATGGGAAATGTGTGAGTACTGAATGATTTGTGATGATGCCTTGTAGTTTCTGTGATTAATGGATTGAAGTGAAGTCAGATAATGTGATATTTCAAACACCATCAGCTACAAATGTGTGGGGTGGACAAGAATGCTGTGTATGCAAGATGTGTGATTAGAACAACTAATGTGATTATGTTTGGCAGTTTTTGTGGCAATGGCAGTAGTGACGTTAAGTTTTCTGTGATCTCAAAAATTTCTTGCACGTGTGTGTGTGGATTAAGGCAATCAAAATGTTTTCCACACATGAGAAATGCTATTACCAAGGAGCTTTTATCAAAAAGCTCCTTGCTATTACTGAACATGTGGAATACGGCATTGTTTAAGGCAACAGATGACACTGAACATATTTTATGGCGGGGCTTGCTCCCAATAGAAGTTCTAAGGTTCTAATTGCCATTTCTATTACCAAACACAGCTTCAACTGCAAAAGGCTCTAGTACAAGCCAGGCCTTTTTGTAATGGCATATCAGTTCTTAGTATGGGTACCAGCCTCCATAGCAAATGCTGATTCAATTTTTTTTGCTAATGCTTACCACAAAAAGATTGAGCCAGCAGTTACTACGGAAGATGGTACCCAGGCTTATCAGTTCTATACTCTGTTTCTATTGTTTCTTATCAAGGCCCAGCTTCAAAAAACAGAAGGCAATAGACCTGAAGATGCCATAAAAAAAAAAGACTAACTCCTAGCATTTGCTTTATAGAAGGCAAGCTTTATTAGTCCCTTGTACAGGGCACCTAAGGCCAGTTGTGTGATCAAAGGATTTACGCAGTATTCAACATGTTCCTCACATGGATGGAAGGAAGCTATAAAGTAGGAATAAAAACGGGTATATTTAGAAATTAATGGCACTGGCTTTATCCTGGGCTAAGTGTGGGGATTTTCTCATCTCTCATTACCTAATGCCCATTTGAGTGGTGCAGGACTTTGTGCAGGACTCGGTTTAATGCCATCTGTGTATTGTACTCCTATATGGACTTATGGTATCAGCGAGGCTGGGATGCCCGTCTTAAGCGCGCATGTATTGTTACCGAGCATTTCCTTTAATGTAACTCCGAGGGTTGAGGTGATAAAGCCAATAGAACTTACACGCTGTTTCCCCGGGTTGGGAACTCCTGTTTGGCTTTAGGCTGAAGGCACTGTGCAGCTAAAAGGCTGTGTGAGGAGAGCCTAGCACAGAGCAAACAGGGGAGGCTCTTAGGTTTCAAAGGCCGGCGGGATTAAGGGCTGTTCTGCACGCCGTGGTTGGCTTAGCACACCTGGAATATTCATGAGCATACAGGTGCGTGATTCGGCTTGTAGCCAATCACAGGAGGGGAAGACAACCTGTACATTCAAAACTTCTACCTTGTTACCTTTATGTTAAAGTTTTAAACAAACAAAGTTTTACCTTTTTCTTTTTTCAGGACAAGGTGAAGATGAACCAGCTGCAGAACCTGCTGCATGATGCTCTGATCTCCACCGAGCACGTCGAGCACTGCTGTATCATCCGCAGGAAGGATGTGTCGCTACGGGCGAGCTCTGTCGGCTTCACGGTGAGTTCAGCTGGGCATAGTGTGTACAACATTATCATACAGGCAAACCTGTATCTCCACCGAGCATGTCGAGCACTGCTGCATCATACGCAGGAAGGATGTGTCGCTACGGGCAAGCTCCGTCGGCTTCACGGTGAGTTCAGGGCACAAGGTCTACAAAATCAATGAGTTCAGTGCATAACGTACAAAATTAGTGTACTTCTCTTCTTCTTAGTGTTAAGGTGGCCACCATCAACTTGCTGATGTTTCTGCCACACTTAACAGAGGTGCTGGTACAGAAGGTTGTCTGTTGTAGCTTGATGTAATGGTCTGTCTTGGGGGTCTACTGAACTGTTAGACTAAGTGTAAATTTGCCACCTTATCCCTGAAGGATTCCAGGGATGGGGCAGTCACCATCTCTGCAGGAAGCAAGTTCCACTCAGACACAGTTCGTGGAAAGAATGACAAAGCTGTATCAGTGACGACCTGTAGATGTATGAAATGGCCACCTGGCTATTGATGTACACTCAGACCTGCACAAGCGACCAACTCTATGTGATTAAGGACCAGTTGCATGCCCTTAGCCAGGATACTGTGTGAGAGGGTTCTTTTATAGATTTGGGGGATGCGCAAGTGCCTAAGACGCTAGCTTTCAAGAGGGATCCAGAAGTTAAGGTGCACGTTAAAGAGGCACCTCATCATACGTGGGACCCTCATTTTACCTCCCTTCCAAAAGATGGGCGTAGCCCCAACCGAAATGCCCTCCCCAGGATTAGAACCTGGATCTCGCAGTTACCAAGTAATCGGAAACAAGAGCTCAACTTTGAGGAAGTTTGTGATTTGTTTAGTAGCTAATATATTCTTTGGTTAAGTCTCAAATCTATATCCGAGGTGGATGAATGTCACCTGTTCTTGTTTGGTGGGGTTAGTTTGTATGAACTCCCAACAATTAGATAGATCTGGATCCGTTTCAAATCAGACTCAAGCCCCAATCAGATAACATTCAAACAGCAGGAGGTAATAGGCTTGTGCAAGGAGAAAGGTTTAAAGTTTTAAAACAACATATGGAGTATTGTGGTGGTGTTTCAAGTGGCTTTTTTTGTCTTGTAGGAAGGAGATGGTGGGTATGATAAATGAGGGTCACCTATAGCACCACGCAAGCTAGTATCTGGCATGTATTTGTTTGTTTGTTTGTTGTTGTTTTTGGACGGTTGAGATTATGATATCAAACTAAAGGACTGACAGAGGTACTCTCCAAGCAGAGGTTAGGCTCAAACTGGTTTGTACCTTTCTTTTGGGCAATTATTTGTGGGGCTTTCTATTTTGTCAGCTCTTCTTTATGTTGCCAAACCCAACATAATGAAAACATGATGAAATCGAAAGCAAGACGAAATGGCTAAGTTAAACACAAAAAAGTCCAAAATCTAAGATTATGACATAAATTTTTTTTCACATTGACTTTAAAGATTGGCAAAACGCTTTTCCATCAGTTGTATTCATGAAAATTTGCATTTACCAAATATTATAATTTGAAGAGAAAAAAAAACTGTGTTTTAAAGGAACACAAGAAGCCAGAAATCTCATGAGAATAGAGCTTTTTGAAACCATTGTAAAGTATGTGTCCCTGGTATACAGTGTATCCAGCACCATGGACAGGCACATACACACAAAACTCCCAACCTATAAACTCATATAGCAATCCGTCATTGGCAGGCAGGAACATGGAGTTGAACAGCTCTTGACCCTCTGTTACACACAACAAACATTTCAATTAATAACAATGTATGCCAGAGGTGTTGATAACGTCCTATGGGCATTAATGTCCAAGGTACCCCTTTACCAAATGTCGGGTCATTCGGTTGTAAAACCGTGACACAGGAGCCAAAGTTGGACATTTTTAGCTTAAAGAAATGCACAATTTTGGTGAAAACGACAACAAACATCAGAATGATTGACTGCAGCCGTGTAAGAATGTGTGTGTTGATAAAGTCCTATAGCCAAATGTCCAAGGTACCCCTATACCATATTTTAGGCCATTCGGTTGTAAAACCATGGCACAAGAGCCAAAGTCGATCATTTTTGCTTACATTTTTGGTGAAAAACGACAACAAACAGCGGAATGATTTACTGCGGCCGTGTATGACTGGGTGTGGCCGAGACGGGGATGTTTGCGAAGCCCCCCTCCCTGTTTGTTGTCACACAGTCACGCATGCAGAGCGCCCCATATTGGGACAGGGCTCTGGGGCGGACAGGCAAAATGTTTGGTTTGGTCACTTCTTAGGCAGACAGACAAACAGACAAACGTGGACTTCATCAGAACTCCCCAGGGATGGCAGAGTCTTGAAGGAGGAATCTTCATGTCTCGAAGAAGCATTGTTGTTGTTGTTCACCATGTAGTCCTAGTGGCACACGGCTCAGCAGGTTTCATTGCTGTTTCAGTAGCAGCCTGGGTATGTTTTTACAGGTAGGGCTTGCTCGCCCTTTCTCTTTAACGTGCTCGAGGCACCTCCTCAAACATGGGACTCCTATTTTAGTCCCTTCCAAAAGACGGGTGCAGCCCTAACCAAGATGCCCTACCCAGGATTGAACCGGAGTCTCCCAGTTACCTACTAATCGAAACCAGGATCTCAACTGTGAGGCTGCTACCAGTTGAGCTACGGGGACAACTCTAACAGGATTCCTTAAGGATGGTAAAGTCTTGAAGTAATCTTCCTTTCTTGAAGGAGCAGTAGGAGTTGTTGTTCCAGCATGGTTCTCATCATTAAGACCTTCACCTTGTAGTTGGTACTCCTAAGGTCACCCTTTCTTTCAGAGGATGTTTGAAAGAGATGGTTTGTTTAGGTTTAACCTTTTTCATACTGACTTAACTCATATCTGGCAGAAATTTGTTGGCAAAAGGCTACATCAGCAGGCATAGGGTTAACAAATTAAAGATGTAACTAGAAGTATGTGTAAATGTGCAATCAAGGCTGTCTCTAAGACCCGTCCCTGGATGGAACTTTCCTTGTTGAGACAGAAAAAAAACAGGACTTTATGACAAGAAATTGATTAAAAGTTTTGTATTTTCGTTAGCTTGAAAGGACGGATTCGACAACAAGAGTCCACAACACGGGCTCCCATATAATATAGATCATGATTAAATTTGTTTTTTTAAATGTTTAAAAATGTCAGATAGACAACTTTTCATTTTGAAAAAAAATGTCTTCGTCAATTTCACCCATTTTGCTCTTGGATTGGTCCTTTGTGCTAGATGAGTGTATTGTTGTCAGTTGACATTCTCCATTCTTTCATGTAGTTTATGTCTGTCTAGTGTATAAAGCAAGATATACAGGGTGACTCGTAAAATTCATTAATCTTTTGAAGGAGAGTACAATGTATATGTCAAGATAACCTCACAATACAGCCTCATGTTAGAGATGGCTACTCTTCAAGCAGAGGTTAAGCTCCGGCTGTTTTTTAACGTCTTTTTTTAAAGCATTTTTATGGGGCTCTGTGCTTTCTGTTGTCTGGGGGACAAAAAAAAACTAACAAAAATCTAAAGCCTGATAAAACTAAAAATATGTAAAAACAAAAACAGCCTCTGTTTGCAGAGTAAGGACAGCTTAGGCTATCAGAAAAGACGATCTGTCCACTGACCAAAGTTTATTCAGTTGAGCCCCTCCCGAAGGCCTGCAGTTGGAGGCTTAGCTCCTGGAGGTACCCGCAGAATGGCATGATTGATTTCAGCTATAGACTCTAGGGGTACGAATCAGCTCGGAAGAAAAACTCGCCAAATCCGTCCATCCCTCTCTGTTAGCTCGGCAGAACTGGAACAACATTCTGCGGTCATGATTTAATTATCGGCGCACTCCTGCCTCATTAAGCTAGGCTTAACCCTAAGCCCCGTCTGTTCCCACTAACAGATTTTCCTTCAGCGTATTGTTTTAAGCCCATTCTTCACTTCCCAAGGCCATTCTTGTAGTGCCAGCTATGATATGTTAAAGAGGGTCTGCATGGGGGGATCCCGACAACAATTTACGCTTAATTTCAGAAGAACCCCCTACGTATTACGCTAAATCAAGGAAGGCAATTACGCTAGATTTCGTTGCCTCACTAGAATTACGTAGATAAGATGGTTTTCCCTACGAGTTACGGGAAATAAAAATAGGCTGCCTACGCCTTATGGAAAAGAGCATGCAGACCCTCATTAAACTGTGTGAATTGTTACAATAGGTAGTGTACGCACTAGTCCAGTGGGTAGAGGCCCTGAACCAACAAGTTGTGAGTTCGAATCTCGGCTGTGTTGCTCACCCGACATGCATGCTTCTGGAAAGGGTTGCAGTCCTCAGTTCACTGTTCAGAATTGTACTTGTTGGAAAGCTTAAGAGCTGTGGCACATTTGCATGGTGCGATGAACCTGTAAAAACAGCACACATCATCCATCTTCTCTCTGTCAGGACCAGTGGAAGGTAAGCTCTTCAGTGAGCTCAACTGGTTCTTTTGTAATGTGATGTAGTGCCTAACAGTTTGTGGAGGGTCTGCATGCTCTTTTCTGTAAGGCGTAGGCAGCCTATTTTTATTCCCGAATCTTAGGGAAAACCATCTTATCTACGTAACTCGTAGCGAGGCGACCAAATTTAGCGTAATTAGCTTCCTTGATTTAGCGTAATATACTATAGAGGTTCTTCTGAATTCAGCGTAAATCGTTGACGGGACCCCCCATGCAGACCTTCTTAGTGGGAAAGTCAACATTGCAGCACACACAAGTTCAACATTGTGGTTGTCCCTGCGATGATTACCCAAGGTAAATCCCCGCATGTTTAAACTGACAATATTTCCTTTCCGTCCTGTCTGCAGCTCTACCAGGACCAGATCCAGATGTTTGTCGACGCCTTTAAGAACCCTCCCCAGACCAGGGAGGACGGGCTGTACTTCGAGGACAGGCACTACAAGTGTGTCAGGGCCGACAAGAACGCCGTGTATGCAAAATGTGTAAGTAGATCAACTTAATTGTTGTTGTACATAACTTGTAGTTTCTGTAGGCCAGTATTTCATACGCAATCAACTACAAATGCCTGGGGCGGACAAAATGCTGTGTATGCACGTGTGAGTACCGAATTTGTGATGATGCCTTGTAGTTTCTGTGGCAATGGAGTCAGATTATGTAAGATTTCAAATGCCATCAACTACAGATGCGTAAGAATGTTGTGTATGCAAAATGTGTGAGTAGAACAAAGTGTTATAAATTGTATATGCCTTGTAGCTTCTGTAGCAGTAGTCAGACTATGTAATATTTCAAACACCATCAATGTAAGTGTGTGAGGGTGGATGAGAATGCTGTGCATGCAAGATGTGTGATTAGAACAACTTGTGTATGTTTCAATGTTTCAATTGGCAATTTTCGTGGCAATGGCATTGGTGACATTAAGTCTTCTGTGATCTTTTATCCTCGTTTCATCTAATCGTTTTAGTTGGTAACCACGAAAAGATTGAGCCAGCGGTTACTACTGTAACAGAGGATGGTACCTGGATTATCAGATCTATGGCATTCTGTTTCTATTAAACTCTGTTTCTTATAGAGGCCCAGCCTCAAGAAACAGAAGGCTATGCATGTATCTGACTAGATATGCCAAGAGAAAAAAAAAGCTTGACTCATATGTAGTTTGCTTTATAGAACTAGAAGGCTAGCTTCAAGGCCCTTATACAGGGCACCTAAGGCCAGTTGTGTGATCAAAGGATTTACAGAGCATTCAACATGTTCCTCACATGGATGGAAGGAAGCTATAAAGTAGGAATAAAAATGGGTAAAATACTATATTTAGAAATTAATGGCACTGTCTCTATCCTGGGCTAAGTGTGGGATTTTCTCATCTCTCATTACCTAATGCCCACTTGAGTGGTGAGTGACTTTGTGCAGGACTCGGTGTAATGCCGTCTCTGCATTGTACTTCTATAAGGACTTATGGTATCAGTACGGCAGGGATGACCGTCTTAAGCGCGCATGTATTGTTATCGGGCATTTCCTTTAATGTAACCCCGAGGGTTGAGGTGATAAAGCCAATAGAACTTACAACGCAGGTTTCCCCGGTTGGGAACTCCTGTTTGGCTTTAGGCTGAAGGCACTGTGCAGCTAAAAGGCTGTGTGGGGAGAGCCTAGCACAGAGCAAACAGGGGAGGCTCTTAGGTTTCAAAGGCCGGCGGGATTAAGGGCTGTTCTGCACGCGGTGGTTGGCTTAGCGCACCTGGAATATTCATGAGCAGGTACAGGTGCGTGATCCGGCTCGTAGCCAATCACGGGAGGGGACGACGCAGACACCTGGGTTTTATGGGAAGTTGTTATATATAGCAGATCAGAAGGGAGCTGGAGCTAGGAGGAAGGGGGCAGAAAAATAGCCTCCTCCAGGCCTTCCTACAGGGGTATGTATAGCCTCCTCCAGGCTTTCCTACAGGGGTATTTATAATTATAGCCTCCAACATACAGGCCTTCCTACAGGGTTAGTGAGCGTCCACCAGGCCTTCCTACGGGGGTATGTATAGCCTCTACCAGGCCCTCCTAACAGGGTATGTATAGCCTCCACCAGGCCTTCCTACAGGGGTATGTATAGCTTCCACCAGGCCTTCCTACGGGGGTATGTATAGCCTCCACCAGGCCTTCCTACGGGGGTATGTATAGCCTCCACCAGGCCTTCCTACTGGGGTACGAATTGTAGGTAGGTAGGTAGTTATGACTTACGTCGATGAAGGTTAGACATCCAGGTAATAAGATATGCCAAAAAGTAGTTACTCAAGCAACTGGATATGATAATGGTCAGATGTTTCAGATACCATCCAGTGTCTTTCGTTCGTCAGGTAGGTAGTTGACGTACAGGATCTGGCAGAAGGGTAAAAAAATTGGCTACATGTAGGACAGTCAGTCTACGGGAAGGTTAACATTTCTCTCTCCATTTCTATCCTAACTGAACGGCTGGCCAAAGAAATCCTATGGGGGCCAATTACTCCCCTGGCATATTATTCTTCCTATGTAGTTAGGCTGGTAGAGACTAGCATAAGACTTTTACAGAGAACTGAAGTCTGGGAGAAGCAGGAAGAAGAGAGCAGAAGCCAGGAGGAAGGATGCAGAAGAGAGATGAAGCTAGGAGGAAAAGAAGAGAGCTGAAGGCAGGAGGATTGGAGGAAGATGTCTCTCATTGACAGTCGGGTGTGACGGGTGTTTCCACAGCCTCTACACATGTGGGCCTGTCCACAGCGCATGTGCATTAGCTGTGGGATCCCTCTGTACACCAATGTACAACTCTGACTTACAGCAATGTCCAGCCCTTGCAAGACTGGGAACAACGGATTCTAAACTGGATAGTTAGTTAGTAAGTGAGGAGACACTGTGAGAGAGCATTGTACAGCAGAGTTTGCAGGAAGTGATACTATAATTATTGTACTAAGGAGAAAACATTCTTCAGCTTTTAGTTTTACATGTACTAGTAAGATTTTCCAATGTGTATGTGCATAAGCATTGAGAACACTCCGTACAGTACTGTTTGTTATATAACAGCAGAAAAAGACAGTGCAAGAAATGATGCCATTACTTATATAGCTACGTGTATAGCACAATTTACAGGTAGTATCAAAATAAGAATAATTATTGTTGAATATACTGGTACTGTGAGCTCAGTGCCCTTTGCTTGCTCCTATTTTTATCATGTCCAGAAACCATGATTGTACAGGCAACTTAATGCCTTTAAGCAAAGTTTGCTGTCACAGTGATTTAGTTTCACGGTATAGGGAGCAAATGGAGTGTTCGTGGTGGTTTTAAGTTCGGGATAGCAGGGTATCATATACATGTAAGTCACATACTGTACAGTCATGGGAACAAAACAGAAATACCACAAAAAACGCGAACATACATGTAAGCCACCAGGAAAAATTCAAGAATCATAAGGTAGAGTAATCAAATATCACAGTATATAACTTGCATAATACCGTAGTAAACAAAATTTGTGTAGAATCTTTATGTTTGCACACTTTTATCTGCTTTTTAGGTAGGTAGGTACAGGACTAGGTAGGCAGGTAGGTAGGTATCTGCTTTTTACCCAACATTTGTCATGCCCAGTTTAATTGTACACAACCTTAGGAAGAGAATTTCAAACTTGCCCAATAATTTTGCGAACTGTAGCTAATGTTTGCCTTGCAGGAGGTCTGTAGTATTTATGGCAGATAATAACGTCACGAGGAATGTGTATTGTGTTGATATTAACTGAGAGATAATTTACAACACATAAACTATAGGACTGTGTGTGGTTACAAAAGTGTGGGCTGTGACGTACTCTCCAAGCAGAGGTTAGGCTACGGCTTGTTTTTTTATGTCTTTCTAAATCATTCCTATAGCTACGTGTTTTTGTTGGGCTAATTCTGTTTTGTCAGGTTTTAGTTCTGTCCGCCAGCCAAGCAAGAAAATGTGACTAACTTGACAAATGACCTAAAATTAGTAAAAAGACAAGCCAGAGCCTAACAGCTGCTTGGAAAGCACAGTGACTTGATGATTAGACAACCCAGTTTGTGTGTTGTGTGTACCCAATCATGTGGATATTAGGGATCAACTTTATCAGATCCAGAACTTAGACAGGGCTACCCTATCCCCACACAACTTGCAAGCTCTGGATAGGTGTTTTTATACATGTATATGAGTCCATTGGAATGGATTCAAAGTTTGGTCTATTCCAACTTCTTACTAGTAGCTTATACTGACCTTTGGTCACCTGAATGTGTTGTGTCCCTTTGTGTGATTCTATCCATGTTGTACACATGTACAGTAATAACTGTAGTCTGTCTGGTCTGAGGATTTACAGATCCCTGCCCTCTCACCTTTAAAAACGTGACTGCTGTATGTAATAGGCACCTGCCTCGGGGTAAATGTTTTGTTGGCTTTGTCACATAAATATTTATGTGTACAACAGTTACTGTGTGATAAATTACCAGGACAGCTGAGTACAACAGTTACTGCTTATACCCCCTTTCCACTAGGACGGCGCTCTCATCGCGCTCTCTCTGCAACCTATAATTTGACGTATCGATCAACGAATTGTATAGAAAAGAAACAAATCTTTTTACCCTTTGTGTGTTTTGTTGTCTTCTCGGTCACACTTTTACATTTTGTATGATATACCAAGTGTGAAAGCGAAGGCTACACATATCCTATTTAGGTCGCAGTGAGAGCGCAGCGCAATCGCCATGCTAGTGGAAAGGGGGCCTTAAAGTTTAAATTGATTTGGCTGATACTCAAGCTTTTGAAAAATAATTCTATCATAATCAGTTTGAAAGCAAGCTCCTAGATGGCCCAAACTGATGTGACTTCTTCCCAACCAAGAGTTCTCTATGAACCAAAAGTTGTGATCATCACTTGTACAGAACACGAGAAATCAAAACTGGAAGTTCAGCTGCAGCACATTAGAAAGTTGCTAGGGGGCCCAAAATACACTCATTTTGAGGTCTCACCAAGACCTACCCACGTACCAAATATCAAGACAGTTCTCAAGTTATCTTGTTAACAGAGAAACTAACAGGCAGACACACACACACTCACAGTCGATCGAATGCTAACAAAAACGTAACCTTCTTGGGAAAGGTAAAAATGTGCCCATTCGGAGGCTACTAGACGCACTGTAAACATTATATCTGTATCATTGACCCGAACCCTTCCAATCCAGTGGATTAACATAATTACACGTTAACAATAGCCCTGTGCTTGGTGTAAGGCAAACCCATGATTAAACCATTCACGGTGCACACAGTATAGGTCTGTGTCAACTATAAAATTTCCAACACACGCCCTTTCTTTGTGGTGAGTCATTATGTTCAGAATGGTATAGTTACTATAGTGTGAATGCTGTGATAATGTACCTTTGCAAACCTAAGTGCAAGCCCGCTACCTTCACTGACAAGAAAGTTATGTTTTCGAGAGCGTTTGCTTGTATGTGTATGTGTGTATCTGTCTCTTTGTGAAAACATGCCTGGATGGATTGTCTTTGTTAATGTTTGGTATTTAGGTAGGTCTTAGGGAGAATTCTTATTTTTACCTCCTTGATAATTAAAGGTATTGTTTCTAGTGTGAATGTGTAAGTATTTGTGTGTGTGTGTATGTATGTGTGTACATGTGTGCATGTGTGTGCGTGTGTGTGTGTGCATGTGTGCATGTGTGTCTGTGTGTGAACATGTGTGTAATGTTATTTATGTTTATCCGTATGTGCAGGTGAAGCGAGGGCTGGTGGTGGTGAGAACAGGCAGCCTGCTGATCATGTGTGTGTGGTGTGCTTGTGTGCGCATGTGTGTGTGTGTACATGTGTATGTGTGTGTGTGCACATGTGTGTAACATGTTATTTATGTTTATCTGTGTGTTTGTGCAGGTGAAGCGAGGGCTGGTGGTAGTGAGGACAGGCAGCCTGCTGATTGTGGGGACCTACAACGACAACATGTACCCCAGTGTGTGTGTGGAGGCTGTGGAAAAACTAGGTGGGTTATTCATTCATTCATTCATTCACTCATTCATTCACTCACTCACTCACTCATATATTCATTCATTCACTCACTCGCTCACTCAGTCATTCATACTGACCAGTACAAACAACATGTACCCCAGCATGTGTGTGGAGGCTGTGGAAAAAGTTGGTGGGTTATTCATTCATTCATTCATTCACTCACTCACTCACTCATGACAACATGTACCCAAGTGTGTGTGTGGAGGCTGTGGAAAAACTTGGTGGGTTATTCATTCATTCATCCACTCATTCATTCATTCATTCACTCAGTCATTCTAGTAACCTACAGACAACATGTACCCCAGTGTGTGTGTGGAGGCTGTGGAAAAACTAGGTGGGTTATTCATTCATTCATTCACTCATTCATTCACTCATTCATTCATTCATTCATTCATTCACTCATTCATTCACTCATTCATAATGACCTACAGACAACATGTACCCCAGTGTGTGTGTGGAGGCTGTGGAAAAACTAGGTGGGTTATTCATTCATTCATTCACTCATTAATTCAGTCATTCATTCATTCATAGTGAGCAACAATGACAAAATGTACACCAGTGTGAGTCACTCATCCATCCTTCCATTCCTTCATTCATTCTCATCATGTTTCAAATCTCCATAAATAGCACATTGCTATGTTTTGAGACATTATCAGGTGTACAGTGTACAGATGGTGTATCAAAAATAGGAAAGTCAGTGAAAAGGAATCTGCTTAAGGCCCACTCAGACAAATCACACCAACATGAGGTAACCAAAATGTTATGATAAGTACAAATAGACCTTTCCGGGCGTTTGTAGCCAAGCTTCTAAATGCTGGTGAATTAGCACCAAGGACATGCATGCTGGCTTTGTCTGGCTGGTGACAAACCAAAAGCTCCACCATGCTCTTCTGCCCAGAACTGCAGCTGGATGGACCTGTCAACAACCTCTATTTATGGCCTACTCGGTTTGATCATGTGGTTTAGAAAGTGCCCTATAGAATCACAACACAAAATCTTGGTATTCATACCATTGGGACTCTACTAGTAACAGTATTTGATGACCAAAAGCAGGGTTTGGATTGATGTTTGCTGTCATGTATGTGAGAAAAACAAATTTTTAAGTAGAGAGATTGATGGAAAATTTGTGTTCCATTTGTTAGTTATTCGTTGTGGTATATTTCAATGGAGCAGAATGATGTAAAATGTAACCAGGATAGCATCTAAGCTACATGTTACTGATCGGGGAACATCACTCAAAGTTTGCCAGCGGTTTCGGTAAGGTTGTCTCCCGGTCCCTTACAGGATGGAAATTTGCTTCTTGCGCCAGAAAAAAAAAATTTCATCCCTCCCGTCCCAAAAATCTGCATCTCCTAACATAAAATTGATGAAAATTTATTTTCGTAAGCTTAAAATAGAAGATTTAACAGTGAAAATGAACAACATGGCCTCCCAAACAATGAGTGGGACGAATGAAAATTTCAAGCTGGAGACAAACTGGCTTTCAGCATCTTGTAAATTGTATATGTTTCAACTGACTAATGTCTAGACTATGTCAGTCAGTACTACATCCTTCAAACACACCACAGTCTTGGCTTCCAGACAACTGGCACATTTCGTTAGAGAATTCCAGAAATCTCTGGACCATGAGGCTGATATTTCTGTTGAGTACAGTGCCGATCTGGTTGTCCCTATGCCAGGGCTGTCTACAGCTTTAAACTTTCTTCCATCCCTCTCAATCTCATTGTTTGGGAACTCGTGATGTACATTTCAGTTGTTAAATCTGTCATTTTAAGCTTGTGAAAGAACATGTTTACCTATGTCGCATAATGAAGTTAAGTTTTTTGGGACGGAAAGGGTAAAATCTAACAAGCAATTTTCCTTCCCAAGATGGAGGGATGGGCCCTTGAGTTGAGACAGCCCTGCCAAATGCCTTGTATGTTGTTGATTTAGTGCAGAATAAATATGCTTGCAATGGAAGGACTAGGTCTTGTGCCTTGCCACCAGTTGAACTTGTCATGGACAGCACACATATGTAGCATTGTTGTAGTGGATTCCTCAGTTGATATGCAGGGCTCGAAATACTGGGTGCATGTGCACCCAGGTGCACCCAAAATTGGAGCTGTGCACCCAATTATTTTCTGTGGGTGCACAGGGTGCACCCAAATATTTGTTTCACATTTATGTATGTTAAGATATCGAATTTTCAAAGAATACTAGAACACATCATATTCTCGACATCTAAGTGTTAGAAAGATAATAGAAATGTCTGTTATGGTACTTGTTTAAGAATTTGATAGCTTGTAACTAAGTTTTATTATTAGGTTATTACAATGTTAGTTAAATTTAAGTGGTACACCCAAAAATCTTTTGGTGCACCCAATTTTTTGAGCTGGGTGCACCAGTGCACCTAATCCAAAAAATGAATTTCGAGCCCTGATATGCAAACATGTGGTCTGTCTCATGACCAAGTTCACAGGGTGAACCTGACCTAGTTCTAGTACAGGGCTGCTTCCAGCCGTTAATGTTTATCCTGTCAAACCCATTGTTTGTGTCCGCCCATGTTTTTTTTTTTTTTCAGTGTAAAATTTGTTAATCTAGGCATAGGAATGTACATTTTCATCAAATTTCAAGACATGAAGATTAGATTTTTTTTCGACATGAGTGCTGAGATTTTAATCCGTAACAGCAAGCAAATGTTTGTCTCAGTACAGTGGGATGGGTCCTAGAGAGAGCCCTGCTCTAGTACCACTTTACATCCGTTAATAGTTTCATCAGTTTGGTTCGTCATTGAAGTTAGAGACTCTTGACACTTTACAGCCTAGGAAAGATTATGAAAGGAAAGAGGGAAGTGAAATTGTTTTCTTCAGGCCCAAAACTTGTCAATCATTCTAATGATACGTTGTTTATACAATGTAATACAATGCATTCCCTAAATCATCTTGCAGTTTCAAAATTGTGCTGGCAATCAAAACAAAATAATTTTTTTTAGTTTGACATGATTTATATAATCCAAGGACTTGCAAACACAACGTCTCTATCAATCTAGTCAAAATTTTAACAATAAATATCATAACTTAATGCAAACAAATGTCTTATCCAAGCTTGCTGTATGTTCTTCAAAACAGATTCGTCCCCTGGGCACCCTAAATACTTCTTCAACAATGGTCCCAATCAAAGAAGGTCGCTATTCACCTTCTGTACCCCAATTGATAAATGGTCTGCTCTGTTCTTTGTTAGTTGTCAACTTCCTGGCCTTTACTTTACTTTAAACCCATGAGTTATTCAGGCTGTTCTCTGTGCAGTTTGGACCACGGCCAGAAATAAGTGATTGCTTAATACCTGTGGAAGCTATAAAACATTCACCAACGAACAGAAAGCCTCTCTCACGGAATACACATTATAGAAATTCAGGACTATTTGGCTTCATATGCTTCCTAAAAAAGAAGCCAAATCCAGGCTGTCTAGATACATTGTATAGCCTAAACTTGTATTTGAGTAGTTGATGATAATGACAGTCAACTGTCCATTGTCACGTGATGTCTCATACATGTATGTTTCTTCATGACATTGTAATAAGCCGTCAGGCATAAACTTGCAAATGAATTTTCGAACAATGCTCATAATTCCTGCTTTCCTCAAAACATATACGTTTTTACAAGAAAGTTGGACTACAGCACAGTAATTGTGGTTCAGACTAAAAACATCTATTGCCACTGATTGACTGCTCCACTTCTGTTGCTGTATTGAATTTGATGGATTAAAACATATTACAAATGTCATTTACAAAAAAATCAACTCTCCAAGGCAGTTTACATAGTGGAATGTCAGCTCCAACTTTCCATACTGTTTTTTCTATACTGTATTCTAAGACAACAAGGCATTAAAAGGGAAAGGCATGTTGTCTTCTTACTTATCATAACAGTTGCTTCTGGATTAAAAACCTGACAGCAGCTGAAGAAACTGCTCACATATACAGAGGAGTTTGTGTAGAGGGCGTTATGTGTAGAATCCCAACTCTCTACCCACAGGGTTAAGTTCTGTGACATGCCAGGCCATGTGTTAAGTATTATTAGATGACAAGGTTAAGTATTATTAGATGGAAAGATTGTTTTTTATTAGCAAATGGGAGACATATGTAGTATGCACAGTTTTTCATAATAATGTTGGATTATTGCAGTTTTAAGTACCAGTTTTAATAAACCATCTGTACCCAACAAAAATACACAGTTTCTCTTGTTTGTTGTTATTTCAATGTTATTGACGTAATGTTTTTATTTATTTATTTCTTGCAGCGGACTATTTTAAGGAGAAAGGGAAATGAGGTTGGCGGATGCAGCCATCTTATCCTGTGGGAGCAAGATTTAAAATCAAAGCACTGGAACGATTATTACTCTTACTCATAAACTTGATTGTAAAGCGTTGTGTATACAGTAATATGATGTATATGACTCCACACCGATAAAACAGCTGTCGCATCTTATGTTCTTGAATTTTGTATACGATTATAACAGATTGTATATCAAACAATTATGGTAATCCATCTAGTTATTTCCAAGTACCAAGGGTTGCATTGGGAAGTTTGGGGGGTTTCGAAACTGGTGTTTGAAAATTTTGTTGGAACTTTTGTTTTGTTTGACAGTTTGTGCAATTACAGTATGTAACATTGCCTTGTAAATGTTGTATAGAATTTTGATAAGAGATGACACAGAGTTTATTTTTTAAGACACATGTACAGAATAGCTGGGGACGCAAGTCCCAAAGGTAGCCAACTTTCACCTATCAGCGACCTTTTATCAAATATGATGAATGTTGAATGCCCAGTTCTAGGACTTGTGCCAACATACTGTCTGCAAATTGGGTGCCTCTCCATAGCAAAATTTTGTTAGGCAGGTGTTGGAACCTATATCATAGCTGCATTGTGGCGTCATCTAGACGAATGGTGAAAGGCTTGAGGTCGAAAGATCACTGGTCAGATCCGACCCATTCCTTGAAAAACGCACTTTACATGACTTCCTTGACTTCACCCAGGTGTAAAAAAGAGTACCTGACTTCGGTTGGGGAGGTACAAGACAGTGGAAGGAGAGGGGTGGGCTCCGCCTTCCAATATACCCAATACAGAGACTAAAAAAGCCCACTGCCCCTACGGCCTCAAAAAGGCTACCTTTTAGTCCCTTTTGTCCTCTCCTATTGCAGAGTGGATCAAAGAGACTGGGCAGCTATATAGTAGGTTGAGATACCAGGATCAAATGTGAGAGCATGCAGAGGAATTGTGTGTGGCACAGTTAACATTGACCTTGGAAGGTTGATGAAGACCAAACTGAACATGAAATAAAGGTATTAAAATATGTTTATATAAACAGCCTGACTGCAGTCTCTTCATTTAATTCGGAAATCTACTCTCCAAGCAGAGGTTAGGCTCTGGCCTGTTTTTGACTACTTTGACTACTGATTAAGTTTTAAAGGCATTGGTACTTGTGTCTACTAGCACAGGTTTGTCTGGTGGACATAAGGAAACTGGACAAAACAGAAATCCTGACAAAAACAGCTAAAAGGTCAAAAACAAGCCATAGCCTAGCCTTTGCTTGGAGAGTAAAGCACATTTAACTTGTATAAGTATTTTCAACGATAACTTACTTTATATTCAACCGTAATGCATTCATTGGCAGTCAAACGCTTATACTGTATATTGTCATTTTGTCTAGACTATCAACGCCAAAAAGAAATGGTAATTTCTATACAGCTAGTGAATGATAACTTACTTAATACTCAACCGCAATTCTTTGGCAGTCAAACTCTAATATGTATTGTCATTTTGTCTATCAACGCCGAAAAGAAATGTTTATTTTTATACAACTCGTGCATAATTTGCCAACACTGAAAATGTATAGGAAGGGAAGATGATTTACAGTCTTATGGAAGCAAATTGCTCTGAACGTTGGAGGCAGTCGTTTGTAGCTTAATGGGAACTCCAATATCCATATGGGCTGTCAATATTACCTGGGCAAGCCTTGAGTTTTACTTGGATGTATAATGCTGCATGATAATCCTTTGGAGTATGTATTAATTTTCAATTCCATAAAAAAAAGCTAGGCCGTGAAGAAAATATCCCATATACATTTTTAGTATGAGCATGCTAATGTTACAAAAAGGACAAGTATTACGTATAATATATAGTGTTTTTATGAAATGCTCTTATGTACATACAAATGTAGCTATCACATAATTAGCTGGTATGCTGTTATTGTAGCAGGGTATATTTTTACAGGGAAAGTTTGCTACCCCTTCCCAAGGACGTTATATGAAATGAAAGTCCTTGCCCTTCCCTGCTATAATCACTCAAATTCACTCTGGGGTCTTGGTGCCTTTGACTGTCCCTCCATGATAAAGGATACATTAATTTCACAGTGGAGAAGATTTAATGATGATAATGTAAGATCCCTGTGTAGGGAATGTCTGAAAGATGGTTCTTCTAAGGGGTCCCCTGATGCAGCTAATTGGCCCATTTTCATGGTGGTTATACCTAAGTTGCATGGTTGCCATTTATGATCCGTATAGTTGTACATGTACTTCAAAAATCTATAGCTTTAATAAGCAAGGGGGTTGAAAATCCCATGGCATATATGGCAGAGGGCTATCACTGTGAGGAGTTAGGTTCTTATGTAAGGTTTTAGCCCTGGATAGATTAATCTTTTTGATTACATAATCTTTGAGCAGATACGCATCATATTGTGGGGCAATTACGGTAAATGTAGTCCTTTTTCTCCGAGACAGTGGAACAAGTTACTGTAAACGTTGGAACGTTTTGCAGTGGTTTACATGTATGTTTGCTGTTTTTGCCTAAACGCTTCACTGTCAATTTAAAAACTCTCCATTTTCTCCCAATCAAAAATATGGATCCCTGTGAACTTAGAGGCATTTTCAAAAAAAGTTCATTGTTTGTTAAATTGTGAAATCTAAGTGTTCTGGAAGGTTTTGCAGACATGTTAGACCAAATTATAAATTCTTTATTTTGTTCTTTGACTTTTTCCTGGTAGATTTTGTAAAATTTTACTCGGTGCTGGAAATATGTTTTGTACGAGGAGTAAGTTTTTGACAAAATCAGTACGTTTTACGATAGTCAGAGGCATTGTATGTTTTAATTTACAGCAGATGTGTGTTTGCCTCTATTGCAGCTTCGTTTTATTTCTAGTATGATCAAAACATTTTTTGTAGGCACACAGATGTAATCCAAATAATTGAATAAACATAGCCTAATTGGAACTAAGGTCACATATGTGAAATTCTCCAATGGGCCTGCCCTTTTGAAAACCTGCAGTCACACTGGCAGCAGTCCAAAAAGTGGGTCTGCAACAGAAGGTGTCTGCATGCTTCTTGGTGATTGGGCTACAGTTACTGTAATACATTCCTAACTCCTCAGGGACATCACACCAGTAAATGAAATTACAACTCACTGTGATCAACGGTTAATAATTGGTGGAATGTATTAACAATTTAACATTAAGGGGTAGATTGAACTTCCCAATACAATAATACGTGCATACCAGACAATCATGCATTTGATTAGGTAAACAAGTCAAATGGCACAAACAAAATGAAAGCCAATATCTCCTTTCACAGAAGAGTCATCAGATTACCAGATTCTACATCTTTGGGCCCTCTAGTGTCCTTCTTAGGAACTGCAGTAGTACATGTAGTTTAGTTAATGGATTTTTCATTTAGAATTTGGAAAGTGCATTAAAGTGATAAATAATGGCATGTATTATTCTTATTTTGAACTTTACAATAGACCTACCTACATTGATGATACATACCTACCTACCTACCTACCTAGATGATACGTACATACCAAAAAATCATACATTTAATTGAGTAAAGAGGTCAAATGGCAGGAACAAAATGGAAGACAACCCCCCTCCCTCAGAAGAGCAATCAGTGCATTTCTAGGCCCCCTACCAGATTCTACATGAACTGCAAGTTATTGTATCCTCTTTTTCAGGGCTTTGTGAACTTGCTTTGGGCCCCCTAGTATCCTCTACTGGAACTGCAGCAGCTCATATATTGAAATAGATTGTTTCAGTTAGCACGTTCAAACTTTACTTGAATTGTTTGAACAATTTAGAACTACAGTGGCTGAAATAATGTTTTACTTTAAGTAGTTCAAACTTATAAGATTTATATTATTTTAAAACCCTCCTGGTTACTTGGAATGGACTTGAACCTTTTGCACCAGACATGCACCAAAGAACGTACAACAGTTACCAACCCAAAGTGTGGTATGTATGATCGAAAGAAAACGGATCTGAAATTGGCATGTTTACATTTTTGCTACAAACTACCCTGGCGGTCTTTCCTGTTGATGTTGGTATGGCCTGTAGCAAAGAAAACCAACTTCAAAGGGTGACCTCAGTCTGCTGAAACTATTTGCCAAGCAGTGTTTATATAGGAGTGCTCTGTGGCTACTGTATGTAAAGCTTTCCGAAACTGTACAAATGTTGTTGGTTCTTCTCTTCTGTATACATTGGTACCCAATTAGTGCAGGTTTAGATACGCACCAACATTGGAATGTGATCCAACCATGGCCTATATCTATATTAGGTAACTGGGCCATGGTCAAGTTCTCATAGCAAAGGACCATGCTTTTCGTAGCCTAGCTCTAGTCTAAGGATACGTTGCATGTCAAGATCTGTTCCTTTAAGAGAATAATTCTTTGTTGGCAAATCTACCATATTGAGCTGAGATTCCTACAAATGGAATTTGGCAAGGTATGGGGGTTGGGCGAGTGATGTGGAAAAATAAATAACACTCCTACCACAAATAACCTCCTCACTCACCCAGTCATAGTCTGAGTCTCAAAATGCCTACCATAAATTTATCATAATGATAAATACCTCTGATGAAGTTCTACATTTGAACTTGCTGTATTATCAATTTGGGACAAAATATGCATAGGTTATATGATGCACAAACCATCGAAAACAAGTTAGGTAATCACATCTTCTTTGAGAGTATACATACCAGGGCCAAGATTTCACCATGGTTACAAAAAATATGCAGTGTTTTGCCATGTATACAAAAAAACAAAAACACTTGGTAATTGGGGGTTGTCAAAAACAAAGGTCTACAATTTACTTACACACAACACAAACTATTGTGACCCAAGAATTCAAAACAACGTCAAGGTATGCTAATAATACGTCAATAAAGGTTAGACATTCGGGTAATAAGATTTGCCAAAAAAGCAGTTACTCAAGCAATGTTTCACCATATCCAGTTGCTTAAGTAGCTGCTTTTTGGTGTGTGCTAATGATGATCACCACAGGATGACCTGAGTTGGTATCTGTTGCAGCATGCCAACCATTTTTGTTGTCCTTGTGTTGTGATAGTAAATGCCATACTTTCACGTTAGGCCATGTTGATTTGATTATATGGATGACATCAGCGCTCGCACCAATTTTCGGCCGTTTCCAAAAAAAAAAAAAGTTTTCAACCGCATAATAAATTGTGCAAAGCGGTTGTGAAATGAGCACAAATATCCCGTAGATTGAAAAAAAAGTATCAGAAAACAGATAACTAATGCCATAGAATGCCAAAATAAATCTAAAGTCAAAGAATAAGATGTGAAAGGACAGAAAGAAAGAAAATCTATTGTTTTTTTTTCAGGTTTTTTTTTGGGGGATTGGTCCAAGACGAAAAAATGTTTTGCACCCGTATGATGTACTGGTCCCTACACCTAACTGTTGGTATACCATACTATGTGTGTTTAGTCCTATGTTCAAGCTTCCTGGAAACTTTGATTTCATACTGAAGGCAACTTTTTTTTTTTTGGCCAAACTTTTTTTTATTCGCTCGCTCGCATCAATTTTGGAGTTCCCACAGGATGTCATCCATATAATCAAATCAACATGGCCTTATGTGCCCAAAACAGATGTTTCCTTGTTTGTATGTACAAAGATAGCAACCAGCAACTTTTAGACCGTACTTATTCTAATCCTTTAATTCAAGCCGGTATGGCCTCCGAATCTTGTTCAAGAACTAAAAGGTACAAGTAAAGTAGTACTAGTCCCATAGCCTTTTTAACGATGTATGGCCTATACTATGGGCAGTGGGTTGTTATCCACTGTGTCTGAGATATGGTATTAGTATTATAGATTGTGGAGCCCATTCCTCTGCCTTTTGAATGTTCCTCCCAACAGAAGTAAGGTACCCATTTTTACACCAGGATGGAATAGGGAAAGTCATGTTTAATGATTTTCCCAAGGGCACAACGTCAGTGACATGTCAAGGCAAGGCTCGAAATACTTTTTTCTGCATACTTGCACTGGTGCAGGTAACATTGAAAATGACCTGCACCAGACAAATCTTACCTGTACCACTCAGAATTTAGGAAGTATCGACCATACTAAAATCTGTTCAGAAACTATTGCCATCACTTGGAATTCTTTCTATGCTTCATATGTGGTAACAGTACAGCTAGTAAAGGCCCTATCATGAAACATGACATGTAAACCCAGTACATGGACCAATGCAGGTTAGGTGCAGGTAGACACCAAAAATTTCTGCGCAGATCCACTATTACCTGCACTAACCTGCATATGCAGGTGGGATTTCGAGCCCTGCTAGGGATTCAAACCCAGGTTCTGGGTCAAACATCCAAATTGTTACACAAACACGACACCAATAGTTCAAGAAATATCTATATGATCACTAAGTAAGATCACTGTTTGGTACAGACATCAATAAACTCTCAAGCCAGGAGAAGTCCAGTAAATGTCTTTAATAAGTACTGTAATATTCCAACCCGTGGTTACATGGTGCAACCCTAACCAGAGGCGGTGCTATATCTTGCAAAGCAGAAGAGCACATTCACAGATCATTTGTATACGATCTTAACTCCACTCCTTAACTGCAGACTGAAGCACCGACTGTAACAGTTTAAGTAACACCTTAGATAGTAACAGAGGGTTTTCCTATATATCAGAATATACATTGATCTACGAAACAGATCGTCTTCAAGAAATCTGAGTTGATCAACACAAAACTAATCTTTAAGGAGTGACTACGTACTTTGTGTTGGTTGTCATAGTTAACACTTTAAACATTTAAACAGGTGTCGAAACCATTAATGAAAACCTTAAGTATTTTGTTCCATTGCTATATAGTAAATTATCGCTATTTCAGTAACATGTTGAACATTTCATTTCTACATTCCACAATGAGCATTCTAAGCTCCTCAAAAGCTTAGGGAGGATTCAAATGGCATTTTCTTTTATACGTACTTCTATTATACACCACTAACAGTGCAAAAAAAGTAGCTTTCAATATATATTACAGTTCAAAATCAATAAAATACCATGTTTGATAGGAGAGATAGGATCAGGCTGCCCCCATCTCCGGACCAGCGAGAGTAATATCATTAAACAATAGCTATGAAAATCGATGATACGTAATGATAGAAGAGATAGACCTACTGTGCAGAAGATACACACACGTAGGACATACTGGAGGGAGGGATGCTAGCATGGCGTGTCCAGTCTTTGGCACAAATATACACATGTACAAGGGCACAGCGGGTGACGTATCGTAACCGAGAGAGTTTGTAATACATTTGCAGGTTTGAAATGTAAATTGAGTAACACAATCAGCTGGCTTTGGGTGCCACATGCACAGCATTCCCGCGAGACATCAGGGCACTAGACTCTGGAAGGTGAAGAAGGAAGTGTGCAGAGTTAGGGGGACGACGGAGAGAGAGAGAAACATGGGTACCGCTGCAGAGCAGGAAATCGGAAACACAGTAAATAATGAGACCAACTCTTCCCAAAGCCCCTTTCCATCTAACAATGGTCTACAATGTAGGTAAAGGAGATCCCAGTCTTTTTCTCAATGGTCGTAGGGGCAATGGGTTGTTATCCACTGTGTCTCTAGGGCATGGCATTGGAAGGTTAAGCCCATCCCTTTCCTTACACCGATTTTAACCTCCCCAACCTAAGTCAGGTAAAGATTCTTACACCTGGGTGTAGTGAGAAAAGCCGTGCAAAGTCCCTTTCCCAAGGGCACAACATTGGTGGCATGTCAGGGGATTCAAACACTGGACCTCTGGGTTCTGTGCCAAACACCCTAACCACTTCGCCAACACATAGTCATTGACAAAGAATGGAATGTGAGTTTTCTTCTGCCTTTGTTCACAAGAAAGCTCCTAATGGTTAGGGGAGTTTGGGTTCACATCCAAATGTATAAACAGCCAAAACGAACGAAACCCAGCTGTAGGAAAAAATCCACACAAACTTGTCTCCCCTTTCTCTAACTGGTTTCACCCAAATTTGGTATCCCTTTAATTTCCTGGTGTAAATACAAGAGTGATCCGCGTTTCCCCGCTTTTGAACTTGTTTTCCATCCCGGGGGCTTTGGGAAGCCTTGAAGTTGGCTCACAAGACAAAACATTGACACACACAGGGGCATGCAGGAAGAGAACCATGCAACAGGCACTCAGGATGTCTTTGATCCCCAGCTACCCTCGCAAAGGGGAAGTTTCAAAGACATGATGTCATCCTGTACCGCATGTCCTGTTGGTAGAGCTAGGGAAGCCGTGAACCCGGCAGAAACAGATGGAGTCTGGTTTTGTCAAAAACAGATGGAGTTTGGTTTTGTCACAGCGTGTTGTGTTAGTCACTGCAATGTGAAATGGAAAGTACAGGATGTACTTGGTCTTGTGGCTGAACTTTTCTGACATCAACTTTCATGACAGCACACAATGAACATGTATGTTTTCACCGACAGGCAGACAGAAAAATGTTTGTGATGAAACCAATTTCCTCCACACTACTTTCAATGACACACAAGAAAATATCATATACAAATTTCACTAAATAGTCTTACGTCTGTCTTTAAAGAATAAATTATCGGAGACCACACCGATTTAATACTGATACATTGTCTTCTTCGATTCTTTATGAAAAATTTGGAGTAGCATGAAAAAAGATGGATAGACCCTCTGATTTCTGGCCTTTAAGTCTAAGAAATGACAAGACCAATATTATAATTTGATTCTATGACCAGTGAATTAGAATCTCAAGACCTCGTGTACTTGTAGAAAAAAAAAAACAGGATTTTTCGAACTGGTCAGAGCAATAACTTCAAATTGTTGTGACCCAAAGTGCAATATAACCTCTAATTCTCTTACTCATGCTCAGTTTTGTACCCAAGACTGCCTAGCTCCACCAAGAAGACCAAGTTGTTTTACACGCGAATGCCTACCTCCTCAGTACGGTAGTTTTCACCTTTCCTACAAGCGTGAAAGGCATAGGAAAGACATAGAGAGGGGGGACAAAGGGTCAGCATAGAAACATAACATCACAGTAAACTAAAAAAAAAATCACAAAAAAAGAAATCAGCAAAACTAAACATTCTTTACTTTTCATAATGATATACTTTTCAATTCTGCACTCAAATGTTGTTTCTACCCAAACTGCAAAAGCTGAAGTTATAAACTATTACAAAATTTATTCTGTTTTTCATTTGCTTCTATTCATCAAACTTCACACAATAATGTTGTACCCCCTACAAATATTACCCATTCACATTTTAATAAAGCAACTATAGTCCTTATCATTCCAAATTCATTTTTCTCAGTTTGTTAATGTTAAACATAAGATTAGTATTGAACAGTGGATGCATCAAAGGTTTTTTAAGTAAAATTAGAGCTAATTTTTACACTTTAATTATCAGTTTGTTGAAAAAGCCAGGGCACAAGCTCAATCGTCACTTGATCATAAAACTTCACTTATAAGTTATATTCTACTGTGGACTGGAATGTAGGCTTAACATCATAATGTATTTTTAAGTTTTTAGAACTGTAATAAGAAGACGCCTTCTTCCTTCCAACATATGATAAATCTAAGAGTTGATGAATAGTATAAAGCTGTTTTCACCCCAGATGCATCCACGGAAAACCAAACGGTAACAGAGGCAAACTGATAGAAAAACCAAGGACTAACTTATTACTTTGTTAATAATAATAGTCACAACTGTAGAAATTGAAGTTTCATGTGTTTCAACTAAGGCCAGTACCAAAAACATAAGTATGTTACATATTAAATATTAAACGGCAAATCTGTAATATTTTTTTTTTTTGGTGTGTGTTGTGGTGTTATCCGCATGCAATGGCGCATCCTTGTGTTGATGAGTTGTTAGTTCGTCAAATGAAACCACATGCAGCGGCAAGGCAAGTGGAACAGTACTATGGATCGCTCTGTGATGGTGGGCTGGTTACGTGGAGACAACATGCTGCATAGTCAAGCCAACTCACTTCCCAGCTTCTGAAGACAGCCAAGAAGCTCAACGTTAATATCAGTCACATCTGTCTTAGACAACGCAGGGCTCGAAATTCATTTGGGGGGATAACCGATAAGGTAACCTGATGCACCTAACCCATAAAAATAAAAGAAACTCTGGTGCACAACACAAGTTAAATAAATCCAAATTTTATAAAGAACTTGAAAATTACAAGAAAGTAATACAACAGTGCATTTATGTACGTCATCTTACAGAACTATCTAAGTGCACCAGGGTACCTAAAGACAGGAATTAGGTGCACAGCTCCAAGATTTGGGAGCACATGCACTTTGTATTTCGAGCCCTGCAAATAAATAAAAAACTGACAACAAACTTAATATAACACAAGTAGTGATTGTAGAAAATGTTCACTGAATGTCTAGAATTAAAAGTTGGCCATTTATAACTATAGACTCCGAAAGAAATCACCCATGAAAGTCTGATCTACGTGGATGGATTAAGAGGGAAAATGATAATGAAATGATTGAAAGATTGGATGAATACTACATTTCTTGTTGTAGTTGCTATATGATTGCAATTGTAAGGATAAAGAGCTTTAATCAGATGAGTGTGAATAAATTCCCACAGAATTTCCTGAAGTTTTAACGACAGGAATTTGAGAAGTTCAGGACAGCCGACCACCACCAGAGGAGCTAAGAGATTCTCCCGAATGATTCTACTCGTCTCACACTCATCATTGTCAAGCTGAAGCAGATGCAAATGTTATTAGTAGCACCACAAATTTGTTAGGCAAGTTACTACTACACTACAGTATCATCACACAAGGGCTGTCTCCAGGACCCGTTTCTCCCTCTGTCCCAGGTCTAAAATTTGCTTGTTGGGATGGACAAAAATTTCACTCCATCCGTCAAAAGCAACTGAACTTTATGAATGAAATTGATAAGTATGCATTTCAGCAAGCTTGAAATGGCAGATTTATCAATGAAAACTAAAAACATGGTCTCCGAAACAATGATTGGGATGGGGGGAAAAATTAAACCTGGAGACAACCCTACATCTCACTGCTGTTATGGGATGTGAAAGTGATCAAACAGAATGACCATTTTGTAAGAGAAGCAAATGTACTTTAAGTTTAACTTTTAAGCTTTGTTAAATAATACTTTTCAACTGTGCACAATTTCCCTTGATATGTCATCCCAATGCTGCATGATAAATAGTCCTTAAAAAGCAGACTCCGTACCAAGATCTTTCTCTGATTGCATATGCATGTGAAAACTAACACAGTAACAGTTTGTTACTTAGGCCTTACCCATGTGCTTCTGCCACGTTTTGGTGACCTCCTCATCCGGATACAACGTCTTCTTGAACTCTTCGGTTTCGTATGCCGAATTGAGGTACCTCCAGAGTCCTGTGAGATCTTGGGGGATCTCGAAACCCTTCAGCGCCTTGGTGGCCACTCTGACGTGGTGCAGCTTGGGAAGGAGATTGCAGTCGGGGTGCGTGAGCTGGTCGCCGTCCAGGAATTTCCGCTCCGAGGGGCTGTTCTCGTCAGTGTCGTCGTCTATTTCGTCCGGAAGCCGTCTGATCAGGAACTCGTTCAGTTGTACCAGCGAAATGTAGAGGGCGCGCTGCAACCGCTCCTCGTCGGCCTGGCTGCTGTTCTTGATGAACTTGGAGAACTTCTGGAAAATCTCGGTGCCCGCCATGGCTGCCTCCGGGTTGTTGGGCTCGAGCTTGGGGTACATCGGCGGCGCCAGCCTCTTTTCCAAGTAGTTGGCCATTTCTGTGACGTCGGTGATGGGCTCTTCCCCGTCTATCATGAGGAAGGGGATCTTGGTGCCTAAGGAGGGCAGCGCCTTGAAGAGGTGCTTCTTGGTCATGTCTACCGTGGTGACGCTGAACTTGATCTTCTTCAGGCAGAGGATCATGAAGATCCGTTGGCAGAACACACAGTCGCCAAGGCTGGTGCCATCTGATGCAGCCTGGAAAAATAAAATGTACAGATTTCACTCAAGTATGTCAAATTGTCAATAATAGTACTTCAAGCAACAATCACGTCTCAAAGATGTATTGATACTGGTATACTATAATTGTATGAAGTGTATTTCTTTCTTGCATTGCTAATGAACATGCAAAGCTTTGTGGAGCCTGCTTTAATTTATGTTTATGAGCAAGAATGAGTTTACTAACACATTTATACTACATGATACAATTACTACTCAAAAAGGTGCTGCATATATGCTAACAATGAGTACATCTCGGGGTTTCTTTCTTACAATTAGTTTTTTAAGAAGTTGCCTTTATTATGTTATCTATAAACAGTAAATGATTGATTTTTGTTTTATCACACCTTCTTTATACCTTTGGTTGAAGTAAAAACACGAATTATGACTAATGATATCACAGTACCACTGGTTTTCCCCTTAGCTACCAGCCCACAGTATTCTAATCATAACAAGTACAAACGTCGTGTTTGCATGGTGCTCTAAAACGATTTAAGTAAAAAAGTATGCCTTCTGCTGAGTAAATGGCAAACAACTTAATTCTTAAAGTAAATATGGCAGCTTTTCAATACCAATATGGCGCATTTTCGAAACATGCCCCAACAAGCATGATTAAATAAGCAGACACGTGCTCATCAATTACTAATGGTTTATTCAAACCATGTAGGTCATCGCAGATCCTATATTTGTGAAAAATCTGTTCCTACTGTAACGAAAGTGATTAAACTGCTTCACAATGCATTATTTACTGCCATCATAACTTGAACAATTTCAACAATTCTACCTTCAACAAAGTGTGCAATTTTGTGTGTGCAAGTGTTATTGTACTGCAATTTTAACAGGAACAATGGATGGCAACTTGTCTTCTTTTCAATCTGTCAAACAAACTATTGCTTATAAAATTATATCTAACAAGAATGAATGCTCAGACCAACTTGCTGCTAACAAAAACCAAGAAACATATTTTCAATACAAGTGAACAATTAAATACATAACGAAGAGCAAAGATCTCTTGTTTTATTCAGGACATCAGCATAAATGCTGGTCATGTCCATTACTTACTGGTGACAACACAAAGTGCTTTATACAGGGAAAAATACATGTACTTTGCAAGTCAAATCCAGCAGAAAATGCATGGAATAAATATGATTTAAGTTGAGTTTCACTTTTTGAAAGCTGTAAATTTCCAAAATCCTATTTCCATACAAAATGTGTTCCATCCATTGTATGATGACTAAATAGTAACAACACCAGTCAACTCTGTTTACACCTTGCATTGTCAGAAAAAAAAAGCATGTCGTCATCAGGGGCATTCAGCCAACAATGGATTCCAACCGGTTTGAATAATGGCCCAAGAATGTGGTGATAAATGCCCTTCTTTATCGCAGGCACCATTCTAAAATCAGGGCAGTGTTTACATGGCCCAACTGCCTGGGTTTGCCAATAAACACCACTTGACCATCAATGGCACTCTTGTTAGCAAACTTCACTGTGGTTTGAACGGATTGTTGTTTCAATGCTCGATGTTTTATGATTTTTTATCTAACATTTTGTAGGGTGTGTAGTACTGCCTCAGTGCTCATTTAGAAATCTTGGGTCATATCCAAAAATAAACATGAAGATGTTTTGAAGTCACTGATGTAATTATATGTGTACATTGTAACATAGAATGACACATTTCCTGAAGTACTTAACAAAGTGTGTTTAAGTGACAAAGTAATAAAAATCATTTTGAGCAACAAGATAAATGCACAATAAAACACTATCGTGACTATGGTGATAACGGTTGCCCCATACATATAGAGCGGGGAACCTTTCCTGGCAATAACAGTAACAAGATATGGAGTTATCTTATATTTACACATAGCAGCTGGCCACGAACATGGCATACCAACTGTGCCAGGGAATTCTACAAACCGCAGCATTTAGTCATCACAAATATAGAACCTACTGTGTTACCCTGCCTTCAAAAATGATGGGTGGGGTCGTATTTACTCTGAGGGATGTTTCTGACCCTTAACCCCCCCATATACCACTCTGCATGTTTAATCAAGGGTGGGGTGGGTATTTTCATTGCTGTTTCTTACAAGCCTTGACCCTTCTACGGCCATGTGACTGTCATCTTTTTGGTCCTGTAAATTTCTGACAAAGCTAAACTAGTTGGCAACACTGGCATAAATGGTATTTCAGCACTGGCGAGTTATGCTGTTAGCTCACATGGTACAGTAAGAAAACATCCTTCCAATGTGGAGAGCACACTCCATTTACTCTAGGTACAACAGGTCCTGTCTTATCTATGAGGAGGGTAGGAGTCTACTAGGACAGCAGGGGCCCTCATTAGGTGATCCCAAGCCTATCAACACATGATTCACAGCATGACAAACTGGGGCACCATTCAACAATCCTCTTCTTCTTTTTGTGGCTTCACACTTCGCTTGGGAAGTCTCTTCATAAGCCAAAAGGAATGTCAAGTGGGGTGAGAGGCTAGATTGCAGGGGGAGGGGGGAATCTTTGTCCAGGAGGCGAGAGGTTCAATGCTCGCCACTGTGCAGCGGAATTCTTTGACCCCGAGACTCGTGTCTTGGCAATGAATGGACAAGATAAGCATGGCAGGGAAGGCGGGCATGCTGGAATGAGCAAATATAAGCCTCCCTTTTAGGAACCCTATTCCAGGCATGTATTGTGTGGCAAGGTGACATCATTTCTTACAGGTGTAGAGTGACACTACTCTCCAAGCAGAGGTTAGGTTCCCGTTGGTTTTGGACACAGTTTTAGTCGTTTTTATCAGGCTTCCAATTTTGTCAGGTTTTCGTTGTGACTTTTGTCCGCCTGACAAACTACAAAGCCTGATAAAATGGCCTAAAAAGATGTCAAAAACCATCCGTAGCCTAACCTCTGCTTGAATTTCAGTATGAGAGTAGTGACACATTAGTTCCAGGCTTCATTGCCAGCCCAGTTTAGGTGACTACTTGCTACTGGTCTTGCAGGTTTTCACTGCCAGATGCTCAATATCACCCCATGGGGCGGCGTGACATCGGATTTCCACGCTCCCAAAAAGCCAGCAGGCCCCTTCAAGTAAAGTATGTGCGGTTGAAGAGCTAATAGCAGGGTTCACAAAAGTTCACTCTCGAGTATACTCTTCCCAACCTCTTGACACTTAAGACGTTCGGCTATATATACTTATGGGGAGTTCTTGTAATTTGAAGAATTTAGGATATGGCATATCTACTGCTGAACTGAATACAAATTATGATAAATCTTTCACGCCAAAATGCTAAAGCGACAAAAGATTACCATAAAACATACAAAGTATGACACAAATTTTACCTTGAAGCAATAACATGACTACTACGTAGGCCAAGGATTTGGGCCCTGGGGGCACCTGTACAATAGTGACTGCGTGCACAATTGCTTTGGCTTCACAACATTGGATTTTCAGAGGCAAAAGATCAAAATAAATACCGTCTTTTCATGTTTTGTGTGTGTGGCCCCGCGGGCGGCCATTTTGAAAATTTAGCCAACCAAACTAATTTCGTCGTCTGACACCTTCCCTAAACATCATCCGTCTCGGAGAGGAAAAATTCTCCCCTTCAAACCGTCCAAAACGGGGACGGATGTTTCTTCTTGGACGCTGTGTTGCCTCTATTAAGAGACACACCCTTTTTAGAGGGTCCGAGAGGGATTAAAATCATGGCAGGTTCCACGTTGTTTTGTCAACTACTCAAGCAAGCAAGGCGCGCTCGAACACTTCAAAAATCCCCACCGCGAAACCACGGCACGGTTTTCTCCACACGACGACACTTACCTTCACGAAAAGCTCGATTTTAGGCTCCTCCTGGTCCCCTCCGTTCTCCATGGCGGCGATTCTGTGGCAGGGTTTTCGGTCTTGCTCGGTTCAACGCCCCTAGTGCAAACAGAGCGACTCGCGGGAGGACTGTGATAATGTCGTCCACTCAGCACGCAAAATGGCGGCCTCGCCCTCCGCAACCTGAGGAAACACGCATGCGCGCGGTGTCAAGGCGACCCGCGAGGCACGACGTGTTGGAACCTAGTCTTCAAGCAGAGGTTTAGCTTCGATTAGTTTGGGGCGTATCTTTAGGCATTTTCATCGGGCTTTCTATTTTGTCAGGTACTCAAACTTCCCGATGGATAACAACAAAACCTAACAAAATAGGAAGTCTGATAAAAACGCCCCAAAGGCTTCCAATTGGAGTCCAAAAAGCCGGACTCCCAACCTCTGCTTGGCCCGACGAGCCGGAACCCAGTTCACTAAGTAAAACCGGTTTTGTCGTCTGACTCGCACTGGAATTATTTCCTGTCTTAAATAGTTGCTAAGGCTGGGGCGGTGAAAGTATGTTGACTCCTGAGCTGTAAAAGTGCCAAGAAATGCAAGACTTTGTAATCCGTTCTCTTTTGAAATCGTAACATACTGTGACTTGCAGTAACGTTAAAGTATTACCATTTACCTACCTACCAACCTAGTTGATTTTAGGGTGACTGGAATTATATTTCCTGCTTTATATTGTTGCTAAGGAAGAGGTGGTAAAATTATGTTAAACAGGAGACATATGAGTTACAACTGTGCCAAGGAATGTTGACCTTTTCCAATCTGTTTTGTTAATTTTCTTTTGAAGAGGTCGCAACATAAGCAGTAACCCAAGTTTCTGTCATTTTACTCCGAAATATTACTTGCGTTAAATCGCTGCTATTAAAGGCTGATGTGGTGAAAGTATGTTAAACAGAAGACCCCCAATTTGTATCATCGCCAAAAAATCTGAAATATTTCTATCTATTTTGTTAGGTTCTCTTGTAAAGAGATCGTAAGCAGTCACCAATGTTGATTTTAAGGGACCCACTAAGGCATCTCTGTTGGGGCTGCACCTGTCTTTCCGGGAGGCGACGCAAAATCAAACGGGGGTCCCGTGTTCGAGGAGGTGCCTCGACCACGTTTAAGTGGAAGGGCTAGCAACCCCTCCGTGTAAGAAAAAAAAACTGCTACAGAAAAAGCACGAAAACGTACTGCCCGCTAAGTGCCACTGGGCACTGCAAGGGTCTAAATTGAACGACCGGTCACCGACAGCGGCTCTTCAGTCCTACAATAGCGAACACCTGCCCTCGGCTCCAGTGCACATCACCGCTTGACCTGTGCGCGATATAAAGATGGAAAACAAAGCATTGCGTAACAAAAACTGTTTTCTCATCACAGTTCACCAACTTTTAAGAAGTTGCTGTGCCTTCGAAACCTTCGAGAAGATGTATAGGAAGAACGATTACAAAATGATCTTATTAGTTATGGCTATAATTATGGTTACGGTTATGGTTATAATTATATTTATAGTTTAGTTATAGCTATAGTTATAGTAGTTATAGTTATAGTTTAGTTATAGTTATAGTCATGGTTATGGCCATGGTCATTGTCATGGTTATAGTTATAGTTATAGCAGACATAAAGGACTCACTGTGTCTTTTATTAATATCGTATAAGTTAGAATCTATGTGTAAATTCTAATAGATTAATGAAACTACTTAGCAGTCTTATCATAACGATTTACTCTGCATTGTACCTGTTACAACTGTTGTGCAATAAACTTTGACTTGACTAGACTTGCATGTCAACGATTGGCAATCGTTGTATATCGTGAAAAGGTTCTTCCGCTATGAACACAAATGTCCACTTGACATTTCTTGACCTTTCGGAAGTCGTCATGTAGCCATTGGCACAGTGCCAAGATGTGTGAGTCTGACCTCCGATATGTTGGCATTCTAGGAGGGGCTATGTACCATATGTACAGTGTTGTGGACAGGTAAATCCAACTCCAATAAACTTCAGTGCTGTGACGCGCTACTAGACATATTTTGACAGTTACAAGTGAACGGCCAATTGAATGAGCCATCGACATCGTTTGCCCGACCATTCCTTGACTGACACAAAAACCACATGAGTAAGGGACTCAAAAAAGAGTAACGTATGATGTGTATATATAATTTCTGTTACTATGATCGCGTATCAACGCGTATTTTGACGCAGAATTTGTTAAGGATCATCGGATTGCTGAAGTGTATACGACTGACTTTTACAAAGCAAAAACAAAGCAAAAGTAATATTTTTACACACAGATTGACAGACGTAAAGCCATGTGTTGTTCCTCGTGGGACCTTCATGGCCTCACAAAGCGTCAAACCTCTGCGAGTGAAAGAACCCAGTACACATAGCGAGAAGCGTAGGGGTGAACCAGTGTTCTTGATAAAACAAAATACAGTGGAAGCCAGTTAATTGCACGTCGGATAAACGCACACTTCGGTTAATTGCACTGAATCCCAAAATCCCGTGGCGGTACGGTCCAACTGGGTAACTTCGCATATCGTACACGCCGGATAATTGCACGGGATTCGCTGGTAAATTGGGTGTGCAATTAAGCAGCCTCCACTGTACAAGCCTTTGCGAAGCCGCATTTCTTTGCTAGCCAGTGAAAAGCGTCATGTTTGGTCCTCCGTCTGAGGTTTTCCCGCTATACTATACACACAGTCTATATTACGTACTATCCAAGCAGAGAATTGGCTCCGGCTGTGTTTGACGTGTTTTTAGGCATTTTTATCAGACTTTCTCTTTTGTACCGTTTTCCTTAGTAAGGGTCATTAACTCGTTAACAGCACAAATAGTAAGCCCGATAAAAACGCCTAAAACACGTAAAAACCCTCTGAGCCAAACCTCTGCTTGGAGAGTATGCCCTTAGCAGGGCACACCTAGCAACCGAGCAGTGTGGACCTGTGAAACCGACAGACTTTTGACCTCACGGCGGGAAACGCCCAGATTTGCCCGAGACGTGCGTCAGGTCGGCACGAGGGGTCCACATCCGGGCGGGACGGGGCATATTTCTGTCTCTATGCGTCATAACATAGCAGTCTCTACTCTCCAAGCAGATCCTACGGTAGCATTTTATAAGATAGTATCAAAAGCTGGCAAAAGAGTTAAGGAATGTGTATGGCCTCAGGCCGGCTTCACTCCTTTGCCAGCTTTTGATACTTTTTTATCGTATATGCTAGGCACCGTAGTACCTGCTTGGAGATTAATAAAGTGGTCTCTGTCAGACTAACTGCGCTGGCTATCATTGCTATGGGTAGAATATTTGGGGAGTTTGGCTTCTATCCAAGCAGAGGTTGGTGGGAAAGATTGTGACATGCCGGGCGTTTTCTGTCCACCCTTGCATTTGGACGTTGAAACATGCGGCAGAGGTGTGTGGGGAGTGCGGACAGAAACAGAGATAAACGGTCACAATCTTCCACATCAAACTCTGCAAGTTGGAGGAGTAAGTTTGACCATCATAGAGTTTCATCGATCGAGGAATAGGGTTAATCTTCCAGCAGTAGACCGACTCTGCTGGCCAATCTCGTGCAATTATCCAGCATTTGATGCCTTTTTGTCCTGCAGATAAGCGAAGTCACTAACAATGGAGTGAATCGGAGCCGGTTTGCGACTCCGAGCAATTGACCATTTATCCGAATGTGTAATTAACTGGCTTCTACTATATTCCGTTTTGCCGAATTCTACGATCCATGCCACCGTAGTAAGGCCTGGAGGCTGAGGCTACTCGTGACAGGACATCCTCACGAAAACATCGTCTTGTTTATGCAATGAATAAGTTCACAGTCAAACATAGCGGTTCTGTATGTTGTCCGGGGGTGACTGTTCTTGTGTACGTCCTACATGAGTCAATGTACTGTAGGTTTTTGGGTTACAAAACTGTGTCAAAGTCCACAAGCCGCTATTAATAAATAGTAGCACCCTCAGTCCACTAGGGTGGCGACTTCTGTACGATCTCGCTGCAACTTCGCTGCGACCGAGCGATTTGACAGAGCGCTCAACGAATTTCATGATCAATAACTAGAAGAATAATTCTTTTTAAATTACTTTGTATAATTTGTCATACTTTTACATGTTGCACCAATTACAGTCCAATTATGAAATCAATGACTACACAGCAAATCCAATTAAGGTCGCAGTTTGATCACCATCTAGTGGAACGGGGGATTTACAAATCACACATTAGGTACGGCGGCAAGGTATAAAGAGATGACAAGGAATACGGTGCGTCGACGATACTTATTGGCTGCATCGTATGCAGATAGCAATATAATAGACCGTTTCATCATATCGGCATTGAAGGCTATCTCTTTCTCCCTGTAGTGAGAATAAGGGCGTCTCTTATGTAAACCTAGGCCGGTACATGACTCGCTCTTTAAACTATGTCCCAAAGAATAACGCTACCGCCCTGACCTCATTTATTATCGTAGCGTAGGAGGCAACGCCCTGTAAGACCTACGTCACATTTTCAAACCGGGGCCCGGCCGAGCAGCTTTCGGGAGGGAAAAGTACGATATAATTATTATAAAAGACACCAAACTACAAAAGACGCAAAAGGAGTAGCCGTGGGCAATATCTGGTATAGTTTTACGGATACATTTCTATTTTTTTCATCTCCAAAGATGTAAGTCAGCCATGTAGTCAGCCATAGGCTTAGGGCGTACTTGAGAGGTGGGGTAGAATACTGAATTAAAAAAAATGTCTTTGAACGAGTGGATACTTTATCGTATACTGTGAAGTACATGTACATGTAGTATGCATGCTTTACTGCCCAAAATTATCATCTATTTGAACATTCGTGTGTTGAGTACTCCTTTCAGAACGCGCATAGGTGGCAACGCCCTTTAAGTGCTTGCTGACACGTCCTAGAGAAATAGTGGCAATCCAAGTACTTGACAAGGATTGACAGTCCAATAAAAACACTTCCCAACGGTTACACCAGTTGAGTATACATCCCCTTGGACAAGCACTATGCACACATCACCACCTGCCCTGTGGTTAACACAGAAGGGTTGTGTACGTTGATGTTAGATGTCGGTCACGTTTTACGCTGTTATGGTTTGTGTGGGACGTGCGCCGGATAGATGAAAAGCAATGTTTACGAAATTCCTGCGTTTTACAGACCAAGTAGTCATCTTCTAGTCTGTCATGTTGGACGGGCTGATATAAGCGAGATTTAATCAGGCTAGTGACCTTCGGTCCCAAATAAGTTTCGTTCCCTCGGTCACTCCCCCACTGTAGGGTAAAGTACATGTGGTGACAAGTACCTCCTAAGATATATCCAGTTTATTTAGAAAACCATGCCCGAAGGCTAGTTGCACTTACTTTCTGCAAAGTAAGTGGGTTTTGTGATTTGAGTAAAAATGTACTAGTCTTTTGCTGATCTCTTAAATGGTTAAAGCTCGGTGAATTTGAGGCAACATTTTTGTATAATCTGTTTCTTTCGGCCTCGTTGTGAGGGCACTGACTAATGAAGTGCGTTTCATTTTCCACTGCATTTATTGGGCAATATTTTCATAGTCTATCGTGTACAGGTATCTTTCTATAACGACCACTTTCTATTTCTAATGGGTGCGCACTAATTCTTATTTTACACATATACGTACTTGAGATATATACTTTCGAAGCTCTTTAAGAGGGCGGGGCAATAACACAGGTGTATAAGCATGTAGTACCGTATATAACCTACAGCCCAATCTCGAAAGAAATACACAATATTGTAAGATATCATGCAGGTGTTTTCAAAACGTTTCATGCAATTCAAACTCTTGTACATGTGTTGCATAAGTTGTAAAGTGTTTTACTATACGATATCAATGTCTGTTAAAATGACTGCGCCTATAGGAACACCTTTTCAAGAAATATATTGTTTATTTATATATCTGTCCGTATTATGTTATTGAACAATAAACCTGAAATAGAGAAATTCAATTCAATCATACCAATTCTGAAACACTATATAAAGAACGAATAAAAGTTAAAAGAACAAGATACTTAAATAGGCAATATGGCAATTGATAGAAGAATACAAGTTGTTCGCATAAGTGAATTAGATATCTTATTAAATCAATATCAAAATACGTATTGTTGGTATACTGGACAGAATGCAAAAATCCGTCAATCACACAAGTGCGTAATAATAGAATGTACAAAATATTACATGGACTCTTAACAGAAAAGAACATCATCAATAAAAATAATCCCAAGTGCACAAATTTGGTCACAAAGAATCGGACATGTCGTCAATTAAACACATATAGTACATTTCATTGCCAAAGACTGCACATGTAAATAACATAAGCTAATCCTAATGGAGTTCAACTGCAAAACACTCTGAGAGAAACAATCGCGGCCCCAGGTAAGTGAGCGAAAGTTAGACGCCAAACCTGACAATTTTGTAATTAGTCACTTTTACTGGATAAAAATAGATTTGGATTAAGCTCGCTCACTCACTCACTCACTCACTCACTCACTCACTCACTCACTCACTCACTCACTCACTCACTCACTCACTCACTCACTCACGCACTCACTCACTTATTCATTCATTCACTCATCCATTCATTTAGACATGTATGCATTCATTCATTTATTCCTTCATTCGTTCATCCATTTATTCTTTCGCTACATTTTTGTATCAGCCTCCTCCGGGTCTTGCTTCTCGTTATACTCCACCACGGCATATCCCATCATGCCTATCACCAGCACCCCTAGTAGGATGTACAGCTTGACGTTGGTGCAGATGAAGTTGCTGTAGGCAAACGCCACCACGAAGCCCAGAGACTCCCACAAACGGTAGTTGGAGAAACCCGCCTCTTGATTCTTACGGAACAGATAGCCGTACAGGGCTGTAAAGGCACAAGAAAGATACGATCAGATTTTGGCCCCCCTAGCGGCGGTCCACGGCACTGCACAGTAAGTTGCTGTACGTAGCCGAACGCCACCACAAAACCCAGAGACTCCCACAGTCGGTAGTTAGAGAACCCGGCCTCTTGGTTCTTACGGAACAGGTAGCCGTACAGAGCTCTAAAGGCACAAGAATGAGACGATTACATTTTGGGCCCTCTAGCGGCATTCCTAGTTACTGTAGGCAAACGCCACCACGAATCCCAGAGACTCCTACAATCGGTAGTTCGAGAAACCTGCTTCCTGGTTCCTACGGAATAAGTAGCCGTACATGGCTGTAAAGGCACAGAAAAGATGCTACTAGTATTAGATTTTGGGCCCTCTAGCGGCGGTCCATGGTACCGCACAGGAAGTTACTGTAGGCGAACGCCACCACTAACCCCAGCGAACAGGTAGCCGTACAGGGCTGTAAAGGCACAGGAAAGATACGGTTAGATTTTGGGCCCTCTAGCGGACTTCCATGGAACTGTAGGTGAACGCCACCACGAAGCCCAGAGACTCCCACAAACGGTAGTTAGAGAAACCCGCCTCTTGATTCTTACGGAACAGGTAGCCGTACAGGGCTGTAAAGGCACAGGAAAGATACGGTTAGATTTTAGGCCCTCTAGCGGACTTCCATGGTATTGCACAAGAAGTTACTGTACATGTATGCGAACGCCACAACGAAACCCAGAGACTCCCACAGTCAGTAGTTCGAGAAACCCGCGTCGTGTCTGTTGTACAAGTGTTCTGTTACGCCAAGCTTCTCTTATCTATAGTATAATACGATGTATATATATATATATACGTATTGCATGGCATTGTAGAGACTACGGGAGTAATAGCCGAAATGCCGGGCAAATTGTGGATCTAGATAGAGTCGAACAAAGTCGAAGTCTCACCGTTGATCTCTAGCTGTTTTAACCCATTAGAATAGCGGCCTTCCAAGCCTATAGTATGAGGTCGCATACATAGACCACAGTGTTATATAGTCGACGTCGTGACGCAATTAATAGTATTCGGCACGTCAAATCTTCTAAACGTGAACCCTATCGGCGCTCACCGTTGATCTCCAGCTGCCAGACGGCGTCCCCGAGCCCCCAGCAGGCGGCCAGCACGAAGAAGACCGGCAGCTGGTTCGGGTTGGGACTCCACACCAGCATCGTGATGATCATGGCGAGATGGGCCACTGCACCGGTTATAAACAACGGCAATCTCCCTGTGGTAGGGAACAGGAATACATGTTATATCTACATGTTATATCTACACCGCCTCCACACCAACATGGTGATTATCATAGATAGGTGTGCCGCCGCGCCGGTACTAAACACAGGTAGTCTCCCTGTGGTAAAAAAAAAAATCCTGCATACATTATGAACTGTTCTCTAACTCAAAAGTGGAATTTTCGACTGACTCGTTCAGTCTCCTGACCCAAATGGCAATGCATTGCTGTGGACACGTGACTTTCTGCGCGCTTGACGTCAGCAATAGGTCATATTTGGAAGCCTATATCGACCCCCAGTCCCGGTTGGGGGCAGGATGAGTGGCTTTGATACTACTGTAAATGCAGAAACTTTCGCGGTGGATTTATGTTCGCGGTTTTCGCGGTGGCCGCTTCACCGCGAACTTAAAAGCACCGCGAACATTTTCCCCTGGCATTAAGAGACTACAGTGCATGGTGCTACCGCGAACTTAAAACCACCGCGAACTTAAATGCATTTCCAGTATCTTATGCCACCGATGAATCTGCCTGGAGATTATCTTTACCTACGGAGGTACACCCACCTATAATTACGTACCTGTGAATTTGATGAGCCGGCCCAGCAGGAAGGAGAAGAAGGCGTCACACACGCCGTAACAGATCATGACGTAACCGATCCACTCGATACCCAACGCGCAGCTCACGAACGACTGCAAAAACAAACATTTGCGGTCAACAATTGTTCGTAATTTTTACCAAAATGTATGCTGCGTTAGATTGCCTGCTCCAGCCCGCTGTAGATGGTGATGGGCACCAGGAGGGTTAGGGTTAGGGCTAGGGTTACCTTAGTGTAGTCCCCTGACACGAACGCCTGCTCCAGCCCGCTGTAGATGGTGATGGGCACCAGGAGAACCTGGCGCCGGTCGTCCTTCAGGTGTTATGGTTAGGGTTAGGTTTAGGGTTACGGATAGTGTTAGGGTTAGGCTTACCTTAGTGTAGTCCCCTGACACGTAGGCCTGCTACAGCCCGCTGTAGATGTTGATGGGCACTAGTAGGGTTAGGGTTAGGGTTAGGTTAGGGCTAGGGCTAGGGCTACCTTAGTGTAGTCCCCTGACACGTAGGCCTGCTCCAGTCCGCTGTAGATGGTGATGGGCACCAGGAGGGTTAGGGTTAGGGTTAGGGTTAGAGTTGGGTTAGGGTTAGGGTTAGGTTAGGGTTAGGGTTAGGGTTAGCGTTAGGGTTAGGGTTAGGGGTTAGGAGTTAGGGTTAGGGTTAGGGTTACCTTAGTGTAGTCCCCCGACACGTAGGCCTGCACCAGCCCGCTGTAGATGGTGATGGGTACCAATAGGGTTAGGGTTAGGGGTTAGGGGTTAGGAGTTAGGGTTAGGCTTACCTTAGTGTAGTCCCCCGACACGTAGGCCTGCTCCAGCCCGCTGTAGATAGTGATGGGCACCAGAAGCACCTGCCGCCGGTCGTCCTTCAGGTGTTTGAGCGTGGCGATGAGCAGCTCCAGCCCCGGCTTCTTCTCCTCTCCCTCAGACTTCAGCTTGTCCAGGAACACCGCCAGAACCAGCACCGCGAACAGCCCGCACCCCAGGTAGATCCTGGTTGGGTACAGAAGCATAACGCAACGATTACTAGAAATGTGCGCATAGTCCTTTGCCTTGTTTGCTTCCTTCTTCCTTCCTCCTCCTTTTCCCCTCCTTTTTCCTTCCTTCCTTCAGTCCATGCATGCATCCTTCCTCCCTTCGACTTCGTCCCTTCCTTCCTTACCTTCTTTGTTCCTTTCTTCCATTCTTCCCTACGTTCTTCGTTCTTTTCTTCATTCCCTCTGTCCTTCCTTCTCCTTCTCATTTTGCATTCATGCATATATTCATTCATCCATCCATCTATCCGCCCATCTGTCCATCCATTCATTCATTGTTATCAGACATCATCAGGGGTGACCACATAGTTTGCGGCCTTTAAATTTGAATGAATGAAAGAAGAAACAAACGATATAA